>CAOGCB010203932.1:0-36213 GCA_948266635.1 Cnidoscolus chayamansa | reverse complement strand
AAAAAAATATAATAATTGATGAAATATATCGAGTCCTTATAAATATGATAGTTGTACTATTTTAGATTGATTGCATTTAATAAGCATTTAATTTCAATAAAATAATTGTTTTCCAAATTTATTATAATTAATGTGATGCAGTGAAACTTACATATTAATATATATATATAAAATTATTTATTTAATCTTAGTAATTCGATAAATTACTGAAAATAAAACTAAATTTATTCACGTTTTGTTTTATTTAATTTTTCCGAAAATTAAAATATTAATTATTTTAGTTTGAAATATGGCAAGCGAAATATAAATAGCGATAATATATTTTGGATTTTTAAAATTCAAATTTTGTGAAATTATTAAAAACAATTTATTTATAGATACATTTTCAGTGGTGCGGCTACTAAAGCGACATGGTTACAGTGAGCGATTATAAAAATCGTTACTAATAAAAATCTTCATAAACAGCATTAAACGTGCATCCCCAACTACACTTATCGAGAGAGTCAGCAAATCTCATTTATCAGAGCTTCCACTTTCTCCTTCATGTATTCAGACGTCTAATCAGAGCCGTCGCGCTGTGTCTTATACGCCTTCAGAAATATTTCACTTTTATCTATTATCTGCTCCTCGTTTCGTTTCGTTTCGTTTCGTTTCGTGTCGCTTTGCGTTTTGCTTTTGCTTCACACTTTTTGAGCATGTCTGTTATCAGCAAATAACGTGGAGAGTCACGTCATGCTTTCCTTGTCATGCGCCGGCGGCCATCGTCGGGAAGATTTATATTTAGCGTATAAACCGGAAGTGTGATATTGAGCAGTTAAGAGTTGACGGAATTATAGGGCGAGTTTTTCCAAAGAGAAGGAAGGACATAGATTGTGACAGCTGAAATGGCGGCGGCAATAACTGGGGATGAATTGGCCAAATCAACGACTGGAAGCGGGCGTAGCTTTGGTAGCCGACGGAGTTGGACTCAGCCGCCGGACATTTTCAACCGAAGTATGAGGCGGGAAGAGGACGAGGAGGAGCTCCGGTGGGCTGCCATCGAGAGGCTGCCGACGTATGACCGAATGAGAAAGGGGATGCTGAGACAGGTACTTGATAATGGAAAAGTTATTCAAAGTGAGGTGGATGTGAGGAAACTTGGAATGCAGGATAAGAAACAGTTGATGGAGAGTATACTCAAGGACGCTGAGGAAGATAACGAGAAGTTTCTTACGAGACTCAGGGGAAGGATTGATAGGTAATTTTTTAATATTTCTTTGATATTTGCTTTTTTTTTCTTTTCCTTTTTTTTTTTTTAAATTTTCAAAAAAGAAAAGTTTGTAAGTTTGAAATTCGGATGCTTGTCTTTCGACTACTTTTATTTGGCTTAATGATTGCTTCAGGGTGGGGATTGAGATCCCAAAGATTGAAGTCAGGTTTGAACATTTATCAGTGGAAGGAGATGTGCATGTGGGGAGCAGAGCTATTCCTACTCTGCTTAATGCTACTCTAAACGCAATAGAGGTGCCGCTCTTTTTATTTTTTTTCCATTTTTTATTTTACGTTTTGGTTTCTAATTGTATATGACCTATTATATGCTGGTTTTTGGAATTAGAATAATAGAATTGATGAACTGAAAGGAGGGAAAAAAGGACAAACTTATGATTTAGGTTAGTTAGAACCGTTAAGCTTTTGAAGATATGTTGCAGTCTTTTTTTATCACCTTTTTTTTATTGAAGATATTTTCTGAAACATATTGAAGATGTTGTTTCTAAAATCTAAAATTATTATTATTTTTATTTTATCGAATGAGATGGTGAATTTTATTGATTTAAGTAAGTTGGTTCCGACTATCGAATGATATTTATAACTCTGTAATTAGTTTATTGATTGAGATAAAATTTGATAATTTGAAATTGCCGAGTTTTAAGTGATAATTCTTACTGTTCATCTATTTTGGTTTCTCACGTACAATAGAACATTCTTGGGTTGATTCGGCTTGCTCCTTCAAAGAAGAGAAAAATCCATATTCTTCAAGATATCAGCGGAATCGCCAGACCATCGAGGTATATTTAGGACATTGGTGCATATTTTATAACTCACATTTTGTCAAGACTGAAAAATATTGGTTTTAATCATGTTGCTTTTTGTTTTAGTTGCATGAAATGGATTATTAATATTTTTTATTGTTATGGCGGCCTTTGCATTAATTACTCTTCTCAATGTGGCAATTTTCAGGATGACCCTCCTACTTGGTCCTCCTGGTGCAGGGAAGACAACACTATTGCTGGCACTTGCTGGAAAACTTGACCTGGATCTAAGGGTATATCTCCTGTTTGCATGACTGGCTATATGATTACTGTAAATTAATTGTCATCTGGATAACTTTTGTGAACAGAAATCTGGGAAAATCACATATTGTGGTCACGAATTGCATGAGTTTGTTCCTCAGAGAACTTGTGCTTATATTGGTCAATTTGATCTTCACAATGGAGAGATGACAGTAAGAGAAACACTTGATTTTTCTGGACGCTGCTTGGGTGTAGGCACGAGATATGAAATGTTGTCGGAACTATCGAGAAGAGAGAAGGATGCAGGAATTAAGCCAGATCCTGAGATTGACGCATTCATGAAAGCTACAGCAGTGTCAGGCCAAAAAACTAGTTTGGTTACGGATTATGTTCTGAAGGTCTGTTCTCTGCATTTCAAGATGTTGCATGGTCTCTTTTTTCTCATCGTTTTATCCTGAACTTCAAATAGTAATTTCCCTTGAATCCTCAACAGATACTTGGACTGGATATTTGTGCGGATATTATTGTCGGGGATGAGATGCGCAGAGGTATTTCTGGAGGACAAAAGAAGCGTGTGACCATTGGTATGTTTTATCAGAAAAGGGTAATTAAGCATAGAAAATAAATCCTCCTCAAGCCCTCTGGATGTGAATAATTATACTCGAGTAGTACTATTGTTGGTCTGAAATCCGGAGAATCCAAATTCTTATCATAATGATTACTTTAGTAGCAGTTGTTGTCACTCCATTTTGCCTGTCTATTCTTTCTGGACAATGACTTATGTAAATGTCAGCGTTAATGGTTATTTACGTTAGAACTTGTCCATCTCTTTTGACACTTTTTTTTTTTCTTGGCCTTGTATTCTTTTGACTTGCCATCTATCCTGAATCTTACATCTACTAAAAACAGAAAGAGTGTATGAGGATGACGGGCCGAGCAAGCAATTTTAACCTTTTAGCAATGGTTAGTCCAAAATCGAATAAGCCTAAATTCCATATGTCATGGATTGTAGCCTCCAGCCTGCTCATTTATCTTCACCTCTTACACCATCTTTTTATTAGGTGTTTCTTTACAGTTTTAGCAGCTTGAGAACCATTCTAATAGTTGCTATATGAACGTACAGGAGAAATGCTGGTGGGTCCAGCAAAGGTCCTTTTAATGGATGAAATATCAACAGGATTGGACAGTTCCACCACTTTTCAGATATGCAGGTTCATGAGGCAAATGGTTCATATTATGGATGTAACCATGATCGTTTCTCTCTTGCAGCCAGCACCGGAGACCTTTGAACTCTTTGATGATATTATCCTACTTTCAGAAGGTCAGATTGTTTATCAAGGTCCACGTGAAAATGTCATTGGATTCTTTGAATACATGGGTTTCAAATGCCCTGAAAGGAAAGGAGTTGCTGACTTTCTGCAAGAAGTAACTTCCAAGAAGGACCAAGAACAATATTGGTACAAGGAGGATCAACCCTATAGATATATTTCAGTTCCTGAATTTGTGCAGGGGTTTGGATCTTTCCACATTGGCCAACAACTTGCATCAGATCTTACCGTTCCTTATGATAAATCAAGAGTTCATCCTGCTGCACTGGTAACGGACAAGTATGGTATTTCAAATTGGGAACTGTTCAGAGCATGCTTCTCAAGAGAGTGGCTGCTGATGAAGCGAAATTCCTTTGTGTATATATTCAAAACAACCCAGATAACGATCATGTCCATATTTGCATTCACCGTGTTCCTGAGGACACAGATGAAAGTGGGTACTGTTGCAGATGGACAAAAATTCTTTGGGGCACTATTTTTCAGCCTGATTAATGTAATGTTTAATGGGATGGCAGAACTTGCAATGACAGTGTTCAGGCTTCCTGTCTTCTTTAAACAGAGGGACTTTTTGTTCTATCCCGCATGGGCCTTTGGCTTACCTATATGGGTCCTTAGAATACCATTATCATTCGTGGAATCAGCAATATGGATTGTACTAACATACTATACAATTGGTTTTGCTCCTGGTGCTAGAAGGTAAATATCTCAAAGGTTTCAATTTTCTAACTCCTCTTTTGAATTGTTTGTCAACTGAAAAGGTAGGCGGTTTTGTCCTTCTGTTATGTGGTTGCAGCGGACAACTCATTGAGAAGTTAAACTTCCCATTTACAATTTTCTCTCTGGATTCAAAGATAACAGAAATTCAGTCTCTTCTAATATCTTTTATCAACAACCTTTTTCATTTTTTCTTCAGATTCTTTAGACAGTTTCTGGCATTTTTTGGTATACATCAGATGGCTCTTTCCCTCTTTCGTTTCATTGCTGCAGTTGGAAGAGTACAAGTTGTGGCAAACACACTTGGTACCTTCACCTTGCTTCTGGTTTTTGTGCTTGGAGGATTCATTGTGGCAAAAAGTAAGTAGTTAACTGCTCATCAATAGTGAACTTTGTAGTTAAAATGAATGGACTAGCCTAAAGCCTTGACGTTCCTAATTCTGGCTCATATAACAAAAAATGTGCATCTTCAAGATACTTTGTAATCAAATTGTATCGTATCGCTCTTTTCATTTCGATTACAGATGATATTGCACCCTGGATGATTTGGGGCTATTATGCTTCTCCTATGATGTATGGGCAGAATGCTGTGGTCATGAATGAATTCCTAGATGAAAGATGGAGTGCAGTAAGATATCTTCACAGTCTAATTGTCTTCAATATAGATTCTTATTCTATTAAGGAAAGACACGTTCATACGCAACCTAAATTCTATTTATATCTGCTAATCATTGCCTAATGCCAGCCTAATCCAGACCCCAGGATTGATGCATCTACAGTTGGCGAAGTCCTTTTGAAGTCTAGAGGCTTTTTTACTGATGAATATTGGTTTTGGATTTGTATCGGGGCACTATTTGCGTTTTCTCTTCTATTCAACACTTTATTTATTGCTGCATTGAGTTACTTAAATCGTAAGTTATCTCACCCTACTCATGGTTTTTTGTATGAAAATGAATTAAGGATGAGAAACGTCATATTTGAAAATTCAATTCAATTTCAGCCCTGGGCGATTCAAAACCTGTCATAGTTGATGAAGATAAGAACGAGAAGTTACAAACTGGAAAACATCCAATACAAGGTTCGAGTCTTCATTCAAACCTCTTCTATTTTGCTCCATCACTCAGCCCCTCGTTTGTTCACACTTGGCAGAATTCAAGAATGCTAAATTATGGGTATTAAGTTATAACTACACAAGTTCCATATCAATGAATATCATAAACTTATTCCAGCCAAGTCCATTATCTTTGGCTTTTATAAAATTATGCAAACTGAAAAAAGTGACTCACATATCCCAATGAACAAGTTCATAAACTAGACTTAGAAAGAGATCAATGCCTAAAGTTTTGATGAACGATTACAGATATTCATACAGAAGTAAAAAATTCTTCAGAAGATGTTGGAGCTGTGAGTTGTTCATCCAGAAGAGGAATGGTTTTGCCCTTCCAACCCCTATCACTTGCATTCAACCATGTGAACTACTATGTAGATATGCCTGCTGTAAGTCCCTCCTTTTTCATGTGTTATTCTCTGAAGTTTGAGTATAAGCTTTTGTTTCGGAACAGTTTCCCTTGTTTCATTAGGAAACATGCCCATCTTCTTCACTATCAATGTTGAATAATTTTGTGCAATTGTGCATTATCTGAAATGCAGTCTTGTATACGACTTTTTTTTTATTGTAGACAAACATTATATATAGCTTTTTGGTTCCCTGTCCTAATACACAGTCGTTTTGCACTCTAAAAATCTCATGCTGGATTGCGAGGTCCCAGTAGGTTGGTCCAAATCATACATGTTCTGTTCTTATATGTAAGATTTTCTTGCATGAGTTGCACAGTTCAGAACTGCTCTAAGGTTATGAACAAATTAAGTTTCATTTACGTTCTTAAACATCAGGTGCTATGTGATTGATGCTTCTGGGAATACATTAGGTGAAAGTTTATTTTACATAACAGGAAATGAAGAATGAAGGAGTTCAAGAGAAGCGACTTCAATTGCTACGTGATGTTAGTGGTTGCTTCAGACCAGGGATATTAACTGCACTGGTGGGGGTAAGTGGTGCTGGAAAGACTACGTTGATGGATGTCCTAGCTGGAAGAAAGACAAGTGGATATACTGAAGGAAGTATTAACATTGCTGGTTACCCAAAAAACCAAGCAACTTTTGCTCGTGTCAGCGGTTATTGTGAACAAAATGACATTCATTCCCCAAATGTTACTGTTTATGAATCTCTCGTATATTCTGCCTGGCTTCGCCTTTCTAAGGATGTAGATACAAAAACAAGACAGGCATGTAACATCCTACTAAACATTTAATTGACCTAAATTAATAAATTCTACAATTGGAATAGTTGTCTACTGAGTCCAATGCAATTTTTATAGATGTTCGTCGAAGAAGTTATGGAGTTAGTTGAGCTAAATCCAATAAAAGATGCCCTTGTTGGACTTCCAGGAGTAGATGGGTTATCAACAGAACAAAGGAAGAGATTGACAATAGCTGTAGAGTTGGTTGCTAATCCCTCCATCATCTTCATGGATGAGCCAACTTCTGGTCTTGATGCCAGGGCTGCTGCCATTGTTATGCGTACCGTGAGAAACACTGTGGATACAGGGAGAACTGTTGTATGCACAATTCACCAGCCAAGCATAGACATTTTTGAGGCTTTTGATGAGGTGTATATCAATTTCATTAAATTTCTTCTTGTTGCTAATGTTTATGCTTCTGTGTCTATTTTCAAGGCATTTACCCTTTACTTTGCTGCTTGCAGCTAGTTTTGATGAAAAGAGGTGGTCAAATCATTTATGCTGGACCCCTTGGTCATCATTCTAACAAGCTCATAGAATATTTTGAGGTGCGTTTATAACTTTTTATGTTTTCATCTTGAATTTCATTTGGCATCAAAGAGTGTAATAAGTTGAAATGACTCTAGTCTATATAAGTAATAATTGCCTCAACATTACAGATTCTTGATCAATTCATAGACTAGCTAGTATTTTTGCATCAAAGATTTTCCCTACATTGACTCATATTCATAACTTGGAATAGGCTGTTCCTGGAGTTCCTAAGATCAAGGACGGATATAACCCTGCAACATGGATGCTTGATATCAGTACTTCTTCAATGGAAACACAACTGAATGTGGATTTTGCAGAAATTTATGTCAACTCATCTCTCTATCAGTAAGCTTCATACAACACCTTAATTTATATTTTAGAGTAAGACTGAATATATTTAGTTTTATTTATTTCTTTTGTTCTTGAAATGATCAGGAGGAATCAGGATCTTGTCAGAGAACTTAGTACTCCAGCACCAGGTTCAAAGGATCTTTACTTCCCAACCAAATACTCACGGTCTTTCCTTGTTCAATGCAAGGCATGTTTTTGGAAACAACATTGGTCTTACTGGAGAAACCCCAAATACAATGCAATCCGTTTCTTCCTAACTATAGTAATTGGGGTTCTGTTTGGTCTTATCTTTTGGAACCAAGGGCAAAAGATGTAAGCCTGAATTCTTCTTCTCATATTAGAATTGTATTGCACATTAAAGTGTCTTTTTAGTGTTCCTACACACTTCGAAATTACTTCTTTTCCCATTGAAGTATACTGTGGAAGTGGCTCTGTATCTTGTTAAAGAGGAAAAGAAAAAAAAAAATATTTCATTTAAGAAATTGCTCAATTTTAGAACCATAACTCTCCTGGAATTTTTGTGTATTAAAGGAAAATTTTTCTGTCGACAGGACTAAACAGCAGGATATATTGAATCTTTTGGGAGCCATGTATACTGCAGTATTTTTCCTCGGTGCAACCAATACTTCCTCGGTGCAACCTATTGTTGCAATTGAAAGAACAGTTTTCTACCGTGAAAGGGCAGCTGGAATGTATTCTGCTCTGCCTTATGCATTTGCTCAGGTAAAATAAAACTCTCCTCTACTTCTTATAAACTTATAGCAAATAATTGAAGAACTTCTAGTGAAGCACAATTGTAAAGCAAGTTCATGAATTTTTTTTAACATGGTCATGTAAAGAAGTGATCATACTTTAAACATATGAGAGAGATATTTAACTATCAACCATGCATATAAGAATAAAAATCCTATTCTTGCAGGTGTCAATAGAGGCAATTTATGTTGCATTTCAATCTATTATCTACTCTCTTATCCTTTATACCATGATTGGCTACGAGTGGAAGGCTGGAAAATTCTTGTGGTTTAACTATTTCATAATGACGAGCTTCATATACTTCACATTGTATGGGATGATGGTTGTTGCATTGACTCCAGGCCACCAAATTGCTGCCATTGTCATGTCCTTCTTCTTATCTTTCTGGAACTTGTTCTCTGGTTTTCTCATTCCCAGGATTGTAAGTGAAGTCTTACATTGTATCCCTCCCAATATTTGTTTCTTCTTCCAGTTCCAGTACATTGAACTGTCAATTTTCTCGAGAAAACTCATATTTTTGCAAATTTCTGACAGCAAATACCTATATGGTGGAGATGGTACTACTGGGCTTCTCCTGTGGCCTGGACAATATATGGGCTTGTGGCATCTCAAGTAGGTGACAAGAATGTTCCTGTGGAAATACCTGGAGCTGGTAACGTGAGATTGAAGGTATACCTAAAAGATACCTTGGGCTTTGATCACGACTTCCTTCCAGCTGTGGCTGTGGCTCATGTTGGCTGGATTCTCATCTTCTTCTTTGTGTTTGCCTATGGCATCAAGTTCCTTAACTTCCAAAGGAGATAAGATAAACCAGCTTCAACCCTAAATGGATCTCTTGGGTCTTCAACTACAACAGAGCAAATGTAACCTTCTTTAGGCCTATCTTTGGAAAAAAAAATTACATAGGGGCTGCCATCTGCGTAGATATTCAATATCAAGTCGTTAGCAAAACATATATATATTTTTTTTTCAGTTGTGAAATTGCATTTGCTAAATGTATATAAAATGCACCGTCATGAATCACATGTTTCTTACGAATGAAAGAAAATTATCTTCCTCCTGTATTCTTGATAGCCTCCGATAGAAGAATGTGTCCAGATTAAGCCACGTAGATGATTTGGGTAGATAAAACAACGACGGATATGGTTTGAGTTTGGTGACGGTTGGCTGGGTTCTGTTTAAAGCTTATCTTGTAGTTGGGTTGTAGGATTGAGAAGTCTCTCTCCGAAAAGAGTAATTATGGTAAGCGGGTTCATTTATGTTGATAAGATGGGAATGCTATGCATGCTGGCTGAATGGGTGTTATACTAAACATTTTTATTTTTTAAATTGAAGAAGGAATTTTGTTTGTTACAACTGGAGAAGAAAATTGATTATAGTATTTGGTTAATTTCTGGATATGACGTGGACCATATTTATTTTCTTTGTAGCAAACGGCTTGTTTAATTATTTTTTAGCACAATCCACACACTCCGGGATTTTGCTACGGTTAGAAGAATATGCAATATGATTTTACCTGAACAAAAAATGCCAGTCTACTAACGTCGGCACAAAGGAGTGGGCTGTGCGATAACCTGACAAAGTGAGACGATGACCAGTTTGGGAACAAGTTGGAGCATTATCTTTGGGCTCACTTGGTGGAAGGAACTTGTTCGTGTTCCAGAACAATGTGGGGAGCCTTGAACAGAGCTTACACAAGGCTGTGGCTTGTGCTGCACAAATAGAAGACACTTGGGCAAATTTTTATGATAATTCAGCTCGTAATATTGCTAGAAAAGAGGAGAATTGGCAAAAACCTGAGGCGGGGGTGTTTTAAACTCATTGTTGATGCATCTAAAAGCGTCAAAAACGATCATGCTTTTTGAGGTGGTCTTATTTCATGATTGGAATGGGCAATGGATAAAGGGTTTCACTGGTTCTTTTGGGCGAATTCAAGACGTAGACGTGGAGCTGAGATCCATATATGAAGGCGTTAAACTAAGAGGTTGCATGGGACTGGATAATCTTACAGTTGAGGGTGATTGTTTGGATGCTGTTGAGTTTGTCAACAAAAATAAAACTCTCAGAAGTCTTGAAGCTATTGTCTCAGCAATACAGAGTTACATACATGACTCTTGGAATAAATGTGGAACAAATATCAAGATTGAACACATCTGTAGGGACTCGAACACATTTGCAGATTGGCTAGCAAGCTATGCTACTTCCCTTTCTTTAGGACTCGGATACATGAAGATCCTCCAGCAGTACTTTGGTCAAGACTGAGATATGAATCTGCCAAATCCAAGGAGAACAGGCAGCTGATTGTTTGAGATTTGAGCTCTTCCTTTATGTAACAAAAAATGGCATATTCTACCCCGCGGTGGCTCAACGTTAAAGATTTGAAACAGATGACAAGAGATTAAGGGTTTAAGAGAAGCATATTGGTTCATAATTCTTTTGGAAGGAGCATCTTGGTTTGTAATTCTTTTGGGAGGAATAGCAAGGTTTGTAAGTTTTACTGGACCCAACGCCGGAAGTCAATACTCGCTTTTATTAATTGAGATTAAACCCGAATTTATCTATCTATAATTTTAGGAGGATAGATCACTCCGATACAAATAAAAAAAAAGGCATATTCTTTGGTTAAATGTTTTGTAATCATTTTTCTGAGTTAGCTATCGCTTTATTCAGTTTAAAACAATTGCTAGTATTATTATAGATTCAGAATCATCTATTATATTCTCAAAGATTAAGAAGTAACTATAATTCGAAGAAATTAAAGGCATGAGAAATCATAAAAGTTAGAAGGGAAGAACTCCAGCTTTTAATCCAACATTTGAAGGGATGATAAAACCAAAAAGAAAAAGAAACTGCAAAAAGGAGAGCGACGAGGAAAGGAAGGGAAAAGAGGGAGAATAAATTAAATCACATGAAGGAAAAAGATCTATCTAGAAAGGAATGGGGTTGCGTGGTACATTAAAAAGCGGCATACATACTTTTTTAAAAAGGGACCTTTTTATTAAATTTTTTTTTCTCCCAGTTTTAAAGGCAAAGCTGTTACTGTCAATCACCGTTAGTAAACTCCTCTATTCGGATTATCCAGTTTTTTTTTTTTTTTTTTTGGTAGAAATCGTTAAATAATGGCTAAATTGAATTATTTAAATTTAATAATATATATAATTTATAATAAAAAATAAGTGAATTATATTAATTAAATTTTTAATAATTTAATAATCTATTATATAGTAACTAAATAGTAAATTAATATATTGATAAATAAATGTATATACAGAAATAATTTTGATATAAACGAATTAAACGAATTCTTAAAAAAAAAAAGGATTTTGGTTTATATATATATATATAGGCCAGGGCCATGTGGCGCAGTTCTTTATATTTCCAATCTAGTATAATTAAGAAAAAGAAAAAAGAAATCAGTAGGCGATTGACGGTGGAGAATGAATATGATGGGACCCACAAAACCTATACCCATGCAACTTCCGGTACACACGTGGCACCTAGTCTCAGCTATTCTCTTGGCTCCAAGCGCCACTCTCTCTTTACTGGAAAATCTTCCTACTCTGCCCTGCTTCTCGCATCTCACTCTCGCTGCACCTTTTCAAACTCTTTTTAATCAAATAAAGTTTAATCAGTTACG
This sequence comes from Cnidoscolus chayamansa, assembly GCA_948266635.1. Classification (NCBI taxonomy): domain Eukaryota; kingdom Viridiplantae; phylum Streptophyta; class Magnoliopsida; order Malpighiales; family Euphorbiaceae; genus Cnidoscolus; species Cnidoscolus chayamansa. The sequence goes on along the minus strand of CAOGCB010203932.1, from coordinate 24,329 downwards.
TCTTTTCGCATCATCATCTCTCTCTCTACCTCTCGCCAGCTTCTCAGCGAAATGGTATACTACAGCTTATCAGGGATACGTTTTCCTTGTGCTCCCTCGCTCTACAAATCTCAATCTGCCGGCTTACATGGCGATCGAAGGACCTCCTCTGAACTTCCCTTCCTCTTGAAGAAGGAGCCCTTCGATCGTACTGTTTATCTTCTTCTCTATTTTTAACTTCAACTATGGATTTTGTTTTGCTTGATTTGGCTTCCGCATTTGTTTAATCGCGTTTGGATTTTATCTTTTTGATTGATTACTTCCATTGTTATTGGTGGATGTAGCAGCAGCATATCGGTTCTGATCAAAGAACCGAATCAGTTTTGGTTTTGTTTTTCAACTGTGATTTTAGCATGGTAATGGAGTTCAAATTATTGTTGTTACACTAGTGTTTTTCGAATTGATAATGATTGTTAGTTTTGTTTATGCCTGCCTGGCCTGCTGTCCACTCAGTTGAATTTCCGGTGATTGTGTTATTTAATTGCGTAGAAGACTATTTGTATAAAGATATTGCAGTTAGATTGCTGATCTGTAGCATTTGATTTGAATCCTTCTCTAGTAAGGTAGATCATTCTTCCTCGTATTTTTTGGTAGTAATAGTTAGCATTAGCATCATAAGGCTTGAGAAATTGGATTATATTTTTGGTGAATGTTTCTTATAGTAAATAGTACCTCTCACTCATAGTTCGTTGGCAGAATCTGTCTGAATCTTTTGCAGTGGGGATTTTGCTATCCTGCCTTTAAATTTTTAGGTTATATCTAGGGAAAATGGAGCTTGCAATATTCTAGTAACTGGATTTGGGTGTGTAGTTGTTTGATTTGGTTACATCTGTGAGATACGTTGGAACAAGTATATTCAACTTCAGATGAGATACATGAATCTTTGAATGGTTATGGGCCTCTTTTTAACCAGATTTTTCGTTGGAATATTCTGAATTTTATTGTTCAGTCCATAGCTCACTGGTAACTAGGATTGTTTTCGATTCCTAGTGTGTGTATGAATGTTTCTACTTCCCATCACACGAAACAAAAGATTAATATATTATTTACTGTTATATCTATGTGTCTTTAGAATTTTCTAATAGTCATTTCTATTCTTCTTTCAGTTATTTTGTCATATATCTAAAACAATCTGTTTCTTGTTTGTAGGAAAGGTATTTTCTGGAAAGTCCTCTTATGAATCTGACTCCTCAAATTTAACAGTCACTGCATCTGAGAAAGTCCTAGTTCCAGACAGTCAGAGTGATAGCTTTTCTTCTTCAACAGATAAATTAGAATCCCCTGGCACAGTTTCAGAGGAATCTGAGGTTTGTGATGCTGTGTGCATGTGTACATATACATGGTACCTTTTCTTAGTTTAAATGGTATTTTAATTTAGAGTTTGGGATGCATTGGTGGCAGTAGAAGGAAATAGAACTGTATAGATAAATGCAATAATGGAAAGGGAAGGAGGTTCAGTTGTGGGAGAAAAGGAAAAATAGAGCATAGTTTGTTGACGTGGTTTGTTATGTCATTGGAGGCCTATTGTTATAGGGTTCTCAAATGGCAATGTTTTGTTGGTAGAATATGTTGCTTAAGTCTGAACTGGTAAAATCAGATTCTACCAAGAAATGTTAAGTTGTGGTAAGGTATACTATAGTCTATTTCCTTCTGTGGAAGATTACTTTATCTTACAGATCTGGAGATCCCCTTATCATTTAGTAACATGTTCGCACTTCTAGGTTCCTTAATTGTGCAAGGGGGCAACCGTCAAGCCTCAACCATTGAACCTTCAGGTTCTTACCTCATTTCCAAGAAGTAATCCATCTAGGTGCTAATTAGTGAATCAACTTGAATGTTTCAGGAGGAGGATATTTGCACAAATGAGGAAGGATGATTTATTGACCGCTCTTGCTAATAGCAGAAGCATGAGAAGCTTTAAAGATAATTTCTAGGCTGAATGGTTTCTTTTAACTTGATCTTCTCCTACAAGATAATTGTTAGAGAGTTTGTATTGCTTATTTTATGGCAATGATATTGCATATTTGGTTTATATCAACAAAGAAATTAAAATCCAAGGAGCATCATTAACCGAACATGAGAATTTGCAAAGCAATGGTAGTGCTTGACTAGAGTGATAAAATGGCTTGGCAATGCTATTTCCAATTTACCATACCTTTGTATTAGTATTATCTTCCAGGTAAATATGAATGTGGAAGCACTAACACATAACTGAAAAATGATCCTGAAATTGAACCTGACAACATCAAATGCACCACCTATGGATATATGCGGATCTTCTGCCTTAACTCTACAACTTGAGAGATGGAAAAAGCTAGAAAGATAGAGAGGAATGTGAGGAGTATTCCAATTTCCTATTGTTTGTGAGAGTGGCAAAAATGAGATAGGAAAAATAGGGTATAAAATACTTGAAAATAGTGAGTGAAAAACTCACTTTTTCTCTTATTGAGTTTAGAAATATATACAGCAGTCTCTAGACTAGATTAGGAAGAAACCCAGAGAAAGATATTCCATGATTCTGTGACTAGAATCTCTGGAATTTTTTCCTAATTAGTTTAGCATTTCTTCCTATTTGTTCTTCTACTCTACATGCTAGTTTACATAACTTACTGTTTGATATTTTACTTCCCAAATAGTACAGATTTTCCACAAAAATAGTACTTTGGTCAGGCGCAGAAGAAAAATATTCTCCATAGATTTGGAGAGTATGCCCTTCAAAGTATTTATCCGACCTCTTAAATTTCATCTTATAGAGGGTGTCGTCATAATTTCATCATTCACAATTTCTTTACTCCCAAATTTACTTCTGCTTTCAAAATAAGGTTAAATAATTTAACTTAAACCAACTTCTATTCCTTGAGTTATTTTCCCTCAATTTAGTTCTCAAGTACTGTAATAATTTTCGCTTGATTAGATCTTGTGATATTTGAAATATCCGAAAGGTCTTTCAACAAAAAGTTTTTGCTTGTGACATACTCAGATTTTGCCATACAGAGCTAAAAGACAGTGTCGAAAGCAGTTGGACACCATAGAAAAAGGATCTTCTATTGAAACATCTGCAATTTTGGTAACACGTTACATGCTACATACTCATGTTAGAATGATCGTAATCATATGTACAATGGAATTACCTTTTCCAATGATAGGAAAGCTTTTCCAACAGATTTGTGCTGTGTGTACTAATGATCTGAAGTCATGTGCGATCAATGTTCTTGTGTGCTGTTACTGTCTTCTATTTTGGTGGACTAAATAGCAAAGCATTTGATATATGGCACGGTTTTTTTAATATCTTGATGCCTTCTCAAGTTATTGATCATGACAAGATCAATCTCCATGACATCAAATCTCTGATAAGTCATTAATTGCTTATGTCTTTATGATGCTTGTGTTAGGTGCTTACTGATTCAGAGAGTCTCATGGATGATAAGATTGTTGAAGATGAAGTGAAAAAAGATTCTATTCCACTGCATGAGATAGTTAGCGTTGGAAAAATTGGTTTGAAACCAAGGTCCATTCCTCCACCTGGCAGCGGGCAGAGAATATATGATATAGATCCGAGCTTGACAGGTTTCCGTCAGCACCTAGATTACCGGTGAGATGGTGCTCCTACCAAGTCTTTTATTGATTCTTTTCCATGTTCTTTTCTCCTCATTTATAATATGTGATATCAAATTATTCTTTAAGGAATAATAACAAAAGTCTTTGTTGTTTAACTTTATCAATTATCTTTATGTTTTGAGTATTTTGACACTAACAACACATGCAAAATTATAATTGTATGTGTATTATGTGCAGTACGCTGGAATAATAACAAAAGACTTTGTTGTTTAATTTTATCAATTATATTTATTTTTTGAGTGTTTTAACATTGTCACCACATGCAAAATTATCATTTTACGTGTATGGTGTGCAGTGTGCTAGTATCTCTGATCCTTTTGCCTTGTTGCATTTGCTTGCATTGTATTTGAAGTTATAATTTTTTCTCCAATTTGAACTAGCATGAATGACTAAAAAGATAAATTGTGTATCGTCAGATCTCTAAAAAGACAAGCGTTCAACTCCATACCACTTTTTTATTCTCTGAAGATAATTCATACAAAGTATTTATTAAAAAGTATACTCATAGTTCAAAATCATCCACCTGGGGCTGGGGTGTTAACTCTTTTGCCTTGAAAGAGAGATCCGAATTATAAATTTCAATTTCACTTTTCATTTATCTGTGTGTTTAAGTGGATTTTCTGGCAGTGTCATCTCATTTTAAGGTTGAGACTTCAGATATTGTTTTCATTATGCATCAGCATTAAAATTCTTCTTATAAGTTTAATGCTGTAATACCTTCCAACTATCCTGTTATTAGAATAACTTTCTATTGGTCTATTTGGCATTACTATTCAAGCTGTTGCTGAGAAAAAGACCTTTTTAAATATAGTAGTTAGAGAGTGTTACAAATGATTAAAAGTTAAGTTTGATAAGTTTTGGTGAAATAAGATTACAAAATGATGCTTTTTTTACTGAATAGCAGTTTTGCCCTCAAACTGCAATGCCAAACAGGCATTTAGTAACCCTGCTTCTAGCTGAGTTTTCTTTAAGATAGCAGTTTATAGACTTTAGCATTATGGATGGTTGAGCATATTGAAGAAAGAAAGAAAAGAGAAAAGAAATTGATGGTGGGTCTAGGATGACATGAAGGGAAGTAGTAAAAAAGGACATAGTGCCCCTATCCTTTTGAAGATGTAGCCTTAAATAGAGGGGGAAAAGGATATTTGAAGCTAAGCCCAAATATTTTTCTGACTATAATTTAATCTATTATAGTTCAAATACCTAATCTGTTGTATAGCTGTATTCTGAATGATGTTTTGTTCCAATTACAGGTACTCACAGTATAAAAGACTTCGTGAAGAAATTGACAAGTGTGAAGGTGGTTTGGATGCATTTTCTCGTGGTTATGAAAAGTTTGGTTTCTCACGCAGGTAGTTTGTTCTGACCATTGCAGTTTGATTCTGTTGCTGTCCCTATCTTTTGTTGCATGAAGATTGCATATTCTTATGTGCACATCACTACATCTCTTATTTAATGTGTTTTGTCTTTTTTGGTACCATTGTTTTCATCATAATGAACTACTGAAATAATAGGACAATCTTTGATGTAAAATTGAGGAAAATTTACAATAAAATGTGGAACATATTCACACTATTATCATCTGAATAAAGTATTTTCAACATTAGCATCGTGAAATGAAAGGAAGAAGAAGAAGAAATTTGTGGAGAAAAAGCTTGATAGTTGCCCTCAAGCTTGATTGGACAAATCAATTTGGATGTTGTCATGTCAACAATATAATTTTTTTCAAATAATTTACTTTGTAACTCTGGCGGCCATTGACAGCTTTTATTATTCCCTATGAATTTGAATTCTTTCACTGACTTCTTTGTGGCACTCATTTATGCTTTTGGATTATCCTCTCTTCAGTTACATGCCTTCTAAACTGGCAATAAGTAAGATAATTATATTCTGGAGTCTTTTTTTCTCTTCTCTTCTCGATGAATTTTAGTTTCTTGAAACAATACTGTTTTTTTCTGATTATAATTTCTACTGGATTTCAGTGAAACCGGAGTAACTTATAGAGAATGGGCACCAGGAGCCACGGTTAGTTCTGCTGCATTTCTTTATTATGTGATTTTGAATATTCATTCAACATGTGTACTCTACAAAACATGACATTTATGTTACTCTCAAATTTGCTGACAATCAGCTGTAGTATTGTCTTGAAATATCTGCTCGGTTGTTACCTGTATTACAAAATAAACAAATCAACCATCTAAATATATAAAAATACCCATTCATTTATGCAAGGGGCTGTTTCATTGTGATTTGTCAGTTCAACCACAGGATAACTGTTTCCAGCTGATGCTAAGAAACAAATTGACAGCTCAAAAAGGTGCTTTTTTTCACTCATGTCAGATGTATTGATATATTTATTTTTCAGTGGGCTGCACTGATCGGAGATTTCAATAACTGGAATCCTAATGCAGATGTCATGACTCGGGTATGATATTTTTGCATTGCTTTGTTGATTGTCCAATCAAACTGTGAACTTCTTCTAATGCATATGTATCTTGAGCATTTAAATTTTTTTAGGCTTGTCGAGTGAAAAAGTCCAAACGTTTACATTGATTCACATTTATGGCCAAAACTTTAATGCTTGAATAACAAAGCCAAACCTTTTAAATTTGTCATAATTTTAGGCAAGGGACTAAATTGAATTTAGAAAAGTTGATTGTAGGTTACAATACTCCTGATTTTTCCATTTTCTTATTTTACACTATGCAGTTGGTTCTGTTTGCTTGGCTGAAGGTTAACAATTTTGCTTGTATAGATTGTGGAATAGTATCAGCAGATCACAAAAAATTGAACATATAGAGTTTGCATCTTCTGAAAAAACTGGAATCCATCATCAGTAGTTGTATTTGGGCTTGTTCTTGGATGGTCTTGATTGGCATTGAACATGGGAAAGGGGCAAAAATAACTTTAGTTAAGGTAATGGGTGGTTTGTTTATTTATTTACCTTTTTGGGGGGTGGGAATGAACTATGGAGAGGGAGTGTTAACCATATCATGCACAAAGGCAGTTTAACATGTCCAAGTTTCACTAAATTATGGGTTTCTGCAAAGGTTTACCATTTGCTTATTGGATTCCTTGTGTATTAGATTTCTTACTGTGCTAATGTTCTACACAAACTTACCTTGGGCAGAATGAATTTGGTGTCTGGGAGATCTCTTTGCCAAATAATGCAGATGGTTCACCACCAATTCCCCATGGATCTCAAGTAAAGGTGATTTTCTTGAGAATGAATTTTGGAATTTACTGTAAATATTATGAATTTTATGCTTTAAATTTGGGTCTTACTGCTTATCATTTTCTCTTTTGTCCTTTTCTGTTTATCAAATAAATAAAATATTTTGGCTTCTTTTTAATTTCATGTCTTGATATTTATTCATATGAAGTGCAGACAAAAGCTTCTTGGAATTTTTCACCTCAGTTGTTTTGTTGAATTTACTAGAAGAGGAGACTGGAATACATCCTACGGAGAAGAGTCTTGTGTACTAGCTAGTGAATTTCACATAAAATGAAGCAACTTTTATAAAACTGAGCCATATATTAGCATTCAATTTTGTCATTTCACCTGAATTGCCTGCAATAATAAGGAAAATAATGGTAATGTCTCTAATCTGTAAGATGATATTATGTTCTTATTGGACAGTGGAGAAATATAACTGGAAGCTAAAGACAATAACCTTAAAAATGAAAAAGGGGCGTCATCATGAATCTAACATGGTGGCTTGTTTGCTGTGTGGCAAAATTATCTTAAAGCTATCTGTGCCATTGAACTGCTTCGAACAAGACAAGCATCATTCCTAAATAATTACCCAAGCATTTGGCCAAAGTGGTAAACAATGTTCTGAGTTTGAAGGTTTTTTCTTCTCATTATAGATGAAGATAAATTCTAAAAGATAGGAACAAGTATAGCTCTTCATTATTTCTGGATTGTACCAGAGAGACTTCTTTAATAGCCTCTACATTCCTTGACAACTGAACTGGAAGTATTTGATTCTTTTTTTTTTTTTTTTATAAAATCATTTAGAAGTCATTTGAAAATTGTACATTCACAAGTTTGGTTAGGTGCGTTTTAGCTTCTGCGATATATATTTCACAATTGCTAATAAGAACACACTTTGATTTGGCATATCAACCTCTTGCATCTAGTTGAAGTGATATCTTCTCATTTTAGCAGTTTGGATTACTTATGGTTTCACAGAAGGCATGCTAAGGTCTTTAAAACTGTGAATGTTCCAGTTGCTCGTGTTTTGAAATTTGAATATCTAAAATCTTGTGAACCTAAAGCTCTTCTAATTCACAAACTGTAAGTTGACCATATGAATGTAGATACGCATGGATACGCCATCTGGCATCAAAGATTCTATTCCTGCTTGGATCAACTTCTCAGTTCAGGCACCGGGTGAGATCCCATATAATGGCATATACTATGATCCTCCTGAGGAGGTATGATTATCCCATTTTCTTCTTCCTTAAATTTTTTAAATTTTATCCTTTAACAGTGTGAAAAGTTACTGAACTGAAACTATATGCTAATATTATTGTGGAATTTAAGTCAATAAGAAGTAGCAGAAAATGTTAGAGATTGGTAGTAATATTACTAAAACGAGACTTTGGGAATGCTCAAAGAGGACATTACCCATTGTTTGGCCCAATTATTCAATGTCCTTAACATTCAGTATTTTATCTGAGGTGGCCACTCTCAACACCAGAAATGACATTTCCCTGTTAAAACGTCGGAAAATCATACTTGTGGTTGGGAGCTAGGCATTTTATATGCTGCCTCAAGAGAATGGTTTGTTAAATTCACGAAATATCATCCAAATAAACATCTGTATTTAACTGGCCACAATAATCTATGTGGCCTTACTTGTAGCTGTTTAGGACGTTGGGCTTCTGTTGAGTGATGAATCAGCAAAAATTGGTTGCAATTCATTCTGTAAAATGCTTACGATTGCAAAACCAGTTGTGCACACTGTTTTATTGTATATTTTTTTTAAATTTCTTTCCCATCGATGCTCTTGTTCATTTCTTTACAGGAGAAGTATGTGTTCAAACATCCTCAGCCAAAGAGACCAAAATCACTTCGGATTTATGAGTCACATGTTGGAATGAGTAGTACAGTGCGTATTTCCCCATTTATCTCACATAAATTCTTATACACACACACACACACACACTCTAATATTGACATTGTTAAATTTCAAATATCATGACCCAGAACTATCTCAAATGAAGAAGCTCAGTTATTATATTCTTCATTTTATTTTTTAAATGGTGATAGTTGAATTATATATATTTTTATTTACATTTATCTGGAAGAGCCTCTAAGGTTTATTAGAATAGAGTATTTTGAGGCAAACATTCTAATTTAGCTTGTCAATTTACAACCTTGTTCTGGGTTCTTGTTTTCCATCAGAGATGGAAGCATGGCTACAGGCATGTTTTGTAAATAACAAATGCCTACTTTGAATTGCAGGAGCCCGTAATTAACACGTATGCCAACTTTAGAGATGATATTCTTCCGCGCATCAAAAAGCTGGGCTACAATTCTGTTCAGATCATGGCTATTCAAGAGCATTCATATTATGCTAGTTTTGGGTTTGGTTCTTTGGCATTAGCTCCATGTTTATTGTTTATCAACAGTTGGTGTTTGTATTAGAGTGCCTCTTCCTGATCACTTCATAAACTTTCAAGTTCCTTTGGTCCAATGCAGGTATCACGTCACAAACTTTTTTGCACCCAGCAGCCGGTTTGGAACTCCTGATGATTTAAAGTCTCTAATAGATAAAGCTCATGAGTTAGGTCTTCTTGTTCTCATGGATATTGTTCATAGGTAACTATTTCTATAAACATTAGAAAATGCTGTTAAATGTCAATTTATATTAATTGCTCAGCTTTTTTCTAATCTTGGGTTTAGGTGCTACTTGACAGAATTTTAAATTTAAATAGCTTTCTGGCTTATTCATTTTATTTGTTTTTAAAATTGTTGAAGTTTTTGTTTGCTTCCTTTGCTTTCAATTCCATTATGTTGAAATGTTCGATTTTGCACCAACTGCAATTTTTCTGTTGAAAAAGATTGTAGAGACATGCATGTCATGGAGCAATCTAGAAGATAGGATGGTTCATCAGTTATGATTGAAATAATGACATGTTTTCAGCACTTGTTAGCATTGACGATTTGGGAAATGTGGCAAAAGACATGAGTATAGGTTTTTCTAAGCATCTTATTTTTGTTGATCAAATATTCGGCTCACTTTGACTTTTACTGCATCTGATAGAAGCATGTTAGTTGCAATATGGACAGAAAACTTCTCTCTGAGACTACACAATTTTACATGGTAGCAAATATCATCTTGTGCATATTTGTTTCTGTTCTTTTGGCATCTTTGTGATCATTGATGTGCTGATGAGATCCTCCCTTACTTTCTGTTACCTCAGATGCTATTGGGGTCTCTTGCCATAAAATTCTGTCAAATTTTGCCACTTATTTGTTTTTGGTCCATTTACTAATATTTTTGTCTCCTTTTTTCAACAAAATTTGTCAAACAAATGTAGCCATGCATCAAATAATACATTGGATGGGCTGAACATGTTCGATGGCACGGATGGACACTACTTTCACTCTGGATCGCGGGGTCAGCATTGGATGTGGGACTCTCGCCTTTTCAACTATGGCAGCTGGGAGGTATGTGATTTTTTGGAACTTGTGAAGTAGTATACTGTACTGAGTTTTGGGCTGGTCTTTCCCTTTATCCTGTCATTGGTAAAGACTAATTCTTGATGATTGATTCAGGTACTAAGGTTTCTTCTTTCAAATGCAAGGTGGTGGTTGGAGGAGTATAAGTTTGATGGTTTCAGATTTGATGGGGTGACTTCAATGATGTATACTCACCATGGATTGCAGGTACCATTTAGGTGGCTGGGAATTTTCTTGTTTTTCTTATGGAAGCACGATGGTTTGCTTATTTCTTTAATAGCTGATTGTCATTCTTCAGTATGCCTAATTTATTGGATAGGAATGACCAACTTGTTTCCAACTTTAAGTGGACATAATATTATGCTGATTGCTAATGATGAGTTTCATGTGGCTTTTTTGGCATTTTAGCCTATTTAGGGATATTAAAAAAGCAACTATATCATTTTTTTTAACTTCTTCTTTGATGGTAAATCTTCCCTCCTTCCCTCACAAAATTTTGTGCTTGCTGTAGGTAGTTTTTACCGGCAACTACAATGAATACTTTGGTTATGCAACTGATATAGATGCTGTGGTTTATTTGATGCTGGTGAATGATATGATTCATGGACTCTTCCCTGAGGCTGTCACCATTGGTGAAGATGTATGTTAATCCCATCACTAGAGGAATCATCACCATGACTCTTTGGTATAGTGAAGTTCTCAACCTTTTTTCTAACTTTGCTGTTTATAATGATATTTCACTCTCTGCAGGTTAGCGGAATGCCAACATTTTGCATTCCAGTCAAAGATGGTGGTATCGGCTTTGATTACCGTCTACACATGGCCATTGCTGATAAGTGGATCGAGATTCTTCAGTAAGTTGCCTTAGAAAAACTCTTAGCACAACATTTTCTCTTATAGGGCCAAATCTAATGTACATTTATTTTTGTAATATGCTGGGTGTAGGAAGAGAGATGAAGATTGGAAGATGGGAGACATTGTACATACGCTCACCAATAGACGGTGGTTGGAAAAGTGTGTTTGTTATGCTGAAAGTCACGACCAAGCTCTTGTTGGCGATAAAACTATTGCATTTTGGCTGATGGACAAGGTCGTAAAATTTCTCCCCTATTGATTTTTGCACATCACGCTACCTGAAGACTCTGCACACAATCACAGTTAGAATGTCAACACGCTGTCTAAGGATGTGCTTGGATATGCATCACATATTTTTGACAGTCGCTTGATACAGTAGTTATTTGAAATGCAAATGGCTAGTATTCAATTGTTATTATCTTGGTCAATCTTCTTCAGATCATCTTAACTTGATAGAGATAATTTCTTCAACCAAATAAAACTAGATGGATAATTACCTGATGATTTTTCAGATGGACTAAGCTTGGAAACTAGTATACTAGGGTCAGTTTGGTGTCCCTTGCTTCTCTAACTAGATGACAATCCAATGTTAAATAGTTTACTCGAGCATATGTATTTTTAGACTCTTAGGACATAAGCAAGTTATCAGTTCTTCGTGAACATCTTTTGGATAGACGCCCTCTTATGAAACAATATTGATGATGCATTAGGTAAAGCATCACTTGGAAAAAGAGTGCATAGGAAAAAAAGGTGATTTTATCAACTAAGCTTGAGGAGAGTTGCTTCATGAAAACAGTGGGCCTGGAACTGTTCAATAGTTCAGGGGCCTGGAACCAGGAACCCGGGAACAGATATCTGTTTACCCTCCCCGACCCTTGGAACCTGACTGGAATTGGAGGTTCAACCTACTTTATTTCTTAATAAAATGAAAAAAAGGACCTTGGAGTGCTCCAAACCCAGTATTGATCTGGAACCCAACCTATGCGATATGGTTTAGGCTGCCATGGAGTTGGAACTGGCAGTTCCGACCCAGAATCATCCCATTGCGGGTACTACATGGTACCAACTTATTAAATTTTTTGCAATGTTTTATGCAGTTGAACTCGATTGAAGCCCCCGGTGCCTTGTATATTTATTTAAAGTTTGTTTTACTTGCCAATTGCAAACATAGGTTTTTTTTTAAATGAGGAAGTAAAGGCATCTATTGCTATTTACAAGCCATCTACTATTATTTATGCTAGATTTTTGTTTGCTTTGCTGTCATTTTTTTATTATTTCCTGCCTTTTCCAGTCTATAAGACAAGTTTGGAATGCATAGAGAAATGGATCTGAAATTAACCTGCATTTTCTTTAGAATATGACCTTTCATCGAAATAATTATACAAATTTTTGTTGGGTATTTTATGGTTCTTAGATTAAGCCAGGATTTGTAATTGTTTTTTCCCGTTGAAATGTTCTTGGGAACAAAGAGCACTCTGATTCTAGCTTAAGAAAATTTACATATTAGCAAAACATTATGGTTTGTATATTCCTTATAGTCAAATTTCTTTTCTCAGGATATGTATGACTTCATGGCTCTTGACAGACCAGCTACTCCTCTTATAGATCGAGGAATAGCATTGCACAAAATGATCAGGCTTATTACCATGGGATTAGGCGGAGAAGGGTATTTGAATTTTATGGGAAATGAATTTGGACACCCTGGTAAGATGGTTAACTCAGTTAAACTAGTCTTGCTATTTGTTGGTGTCTTTCTTTTGATTTCCATTACTTAATGAGCTAATATACATTCATTGCTCTTAACTGTGGGTACTTTTTTTCTGTTTTTCCCATAATTAGAGTGGATTGATTTTCCAAGAGGTGATCGACATCTTTCCAGTGGTAAACTAATTCCTGGGAACAATTACAGTTATGATAAGTGCCGGCGTAGATTTGATCTAGTAAGTTTCTAGCCAATTTTATATGCAAGAAATCTAATAAGTGGGCCTAGAGTTTATACTGAGTAATTGAATACTGGAGGCGAATTAATTGTGCTGAAGAAACAGACATTCAACCAGAAAAATAAGCAAGTCATAACAATTTTCTGAGGGTTTGTTGATAATAATGCCATTTAATAGAATAAAGACCAACAAAATGATAGGCATATTAAATTTTAGGCATAGATTTTAAAATCATAAATCTTATACTGCAAGTCCGTAATCATAATTTAGCTTTGTTTCATTTTGTTTTGCTTTAAGCGCTTTATCATGGGGAGTTGGTTTCAACTTTCCTTTTCATAGGTGACCTTGGCCTTTGCCTAAAGCTGGGACTTAGGTTTACAGATTGAAATTTTTTTATTCATTTCATTGGTTCTTGAAGGCTATTTTCCATATTTCTTTCTTCCTGATTTACTTATTGCATCCATGCCAACTATTTTACTTGGTCTTTGGTTGCAAGTATCTAATACAGATATCTATCAAAATGGACCATATATTTTTCTGAAATTTCTCAACTTGTTCCACTCTATTTCTGTGTTTGTTGAGGGAGAAGCAGCAGCAGCAAAACCAGTGAACCAAACTATTACAGATGCATTCATAGGGAAAGAGTATCGGCAACGTGATTCTTGGCCGAATCAAGGGAGTAATCATTCCTAGTTAATGACTAATAATATCATTTCAAAATTTGCCCACCAACCACATATATGATATTTATTTTAGATTAGTTGGGCAGATTAGAGTTTCCTTTTTTATTCAACATGCAAACTCTATTTAAAGAGGAATTCTGATGAATAATGATAAGCATATTTTTCATCTCTCTAAACTCTCAAGAGGTCTAAGGCTCTCTCTTCTCACGAACAAGTTTAAGGTCTGGAACTCCCTTCAACGAGTTCCAAATTATATCAATCATAGGTTCTACAAGAGGAAGGAATCGTAACAAGTGAAAGGCTTCAATTGCCGAGTTCGATTATCATCGCTCAAAGACACGATCCATTTCACAAGAACACAACAACTTGGTACCAGAGCTGATCACAATGTAGAAAATTATTCTGGTCTGAATTGGATGGCGAGGACCACCCTGCCATGAGCCAAAGACCACAAAGACCTAGAAATATCACTGCATACCTTATCGAGAAATAACACACTCACAACCCCCTACTCAGCTTAGTAAACTCAAGGACCCATAACTTCATCAGTTCCACCGACGCTCAATGCCTAGGAATGCCGGTTCAATCTCAGTCGAGGCTTAGTGTATCCGTTGTTAATGGCAACAAAATACCGAAAGCTGGAACCTGCCGAGTAGTATCATTTTTTGTCAACAACAATACTTTTACTAATGATTTATTTGTTATTCCTCCGGTTGTTTTTTATGTCGTTCTAGGTGTCAAATTGCTGAGTACATTGTGGCCAATTCTATGGGACTTTGCTTCCGTCACTATGAGTTTTGAAATTGAGGGCAACCCCACAACTCTTCACGAACAATTGAATCCATCTGGGCATAGGATCCATGCCCTGCAAGACTTAATACCCGGACAAGATAAGTTGAATGAATTATTGGGTGAGTTTGGCAACCTATTCCAAGAACCGTTCGAGCTACCATCTTTGCAAAGTTGTGATCACTGCATCTGTTTTCTGCCCAACACCAATCTGGTAGTGGTCAAACCCTACAGATACCCACACTTGAAAAAGGATGAAATTGAGAGGCAGTGTGAGCAAATATTGTATGCAAGGATCTTACAATGCAGTCGGTCACCCTTTTCATCCCCAGCCTTATTGGTTCAGAAGCATGATTGGACTTGGCGTTTTTGTATTGACTATAGAGAGCTCAATGCGAAAATGTTAAAAGACAAGTTTCCAATTGCAATTGTGGACGAGTTGCACGGGGCCTGTGACTTCACTAAGGTGGACCTTCATTCAGGCTACCATCAAGTTCAGATGGACCCTTTAGACACTAAGAAAACGACATTCTACACTCATCATGGCACTTTAAATTTCTTGTGATGTCGTTCGGACTGACAATGCACGCTCCACCTTCCAGGCACTTATGAACAAGGTATTCCACAAACATTGCATCAATTTGTGCTTGTTTTCTTTGACGACATCCTCATCTATAATGCAAGTTGGGACAATTATTTGTATCATATTCGCATCGTCTTTGAATTGTTTTATGCCCATCATCTACACCTGAAAAGTTCCAAGTGTTCCTTTGAGACGACTCATGTAGCATATATTTGCCACATTATTTCAGATGCAGGTGTCTTAGCCGATACCAGCAAAATTTAAGTGATCAATGATTGGCCCCAACCATAGTCTATCACCGCACTTGGGGGATTCTTGTTAACAGACTATTATCGCAAGTTCATTCACAATTATGGTCAGTTTGCTACTCTTCTGATGAACATGCTCAAACGCAATGTCTTTTAATAGACCGCGGCATCTTTGGCCCTTTTTTAGGCACTCAAGCAGGCCTTTGTCACTGCCCCAACTTCACAATTGCCAAATTTTACTGAAGAATTCGTGGTCAAATGTTATGCTTGGGACTGGAATGTTGTTCTACAACAACATGCTCATCCTATTGCCTTTAGTCGGAATATAGCATCTCAACACTCCAATCTCCCTGCTTATTAACGAGAGCTCATTGGCTTGGCTAAGGCAACACATCACTAGCGTCCATACTTGTGGGTACATTCTTTCCTCATCTGAACATACCATTTTAGCCTTAAATACTTGTTGGAACAATAGCTCACTACTTCTCCACAACAACATTGTCTCAATAAGCTGATGGGATTGATTTCCGAGTTGAATACAAGGCATGCCATCTCAATTGAGTGGCCGATGCTCTATCCCCAAGGGTTGATTATGATGGCCAACTCTATGCTATCACCCAACCACAAATAACTTTGGTGGAGGAAATCAAAGGGGAAATTTAGGAAGCTGCTCCACTGAGTGCCATGCGGGACAAAATAACACAAGGGCATATGGATGAGACATGGTCCCTTCATGACGGCCTAATCCTCCATAAAGGCTGAATGTATTTGGCTATCTGCTACCCATCTTGCCTCTACTCCTGGCTATTCTCTCGAACTCTCCATGATAGAACACAAGAAGGAATTTAAAATACCTTACACTGGGTACGTCGTAACTTTTATGGGTAGGGTATGAAGAATGACATCATGTAGTATGTTACGGATTGCCTAGTTTGCCAACAGAACATGGTTGAACATTTGACCTCAGTCAGCTTACTTCATCCTCTCAAATTGTCGACACAAATCTGATCAGACATCTCTATGGACTTCATCGGCGGGCTCTCAAAATCATGCGGCAAAATAGTTTTGTTTGTGGTGGTGGATCGCTTCTCCAAATATGCCCACTTCCTTCCTTTGGCCCACCCATACACAGTTATCAATGTCACTCGGATTTTCTTTGAACAAGTAGTTCGTATACATGATCTCCCTGAATTCTTTCTGTGTGATCATGGTATTATCTTCACTATTCATTTTTGGAAGGAAGCTCTTCTAGTTATACAAAACCAAGTTATCTTTCTCCTTCGCCTATCATCCGCAAACCGAGGTGGCGAACCAAACCATTGAGATGTATCTACACTGCTTTGTTGGGGGTTGTCCTAAGCAATTGATGAATTGGATTCCACACTGCCCTGCGCACCACTCCATTCTGGGTTGTATACAACAAAGACCTTCCCCGGCTCCTATCCTATGTGGTAGGCTCTTCTCGAGTAGATGCAGTAGATCATGCCCTTATTAACTGAGATGAAGATTTGGGTGATATCTGCACTAAATTACAGTATGCTCAACACAACATGAAGCAATATTATGACCAGGGCCAATGAGGCGTTGAATTTTCGGTGGACATGCTGGTTTGGTTATGTTTGCATCCATATCACCATACTCCCTTGCAGG
This sequence comes from Cnidoscolus chayamansa, assembly GCA_948266635.1. NCBI lineage: Eukaryota > Viridiplantae > Streptophyta > Magnoliopsida > Malpighiales > Euphorbiaceae > Cnidoscolus > Cnidoscolus chayamansa. Next base: position 7,230 of record CAOGCB010203932.1, on the reverse strand, counting down.
CAAGCTCCGTCACAAGATCACTCCCAAGTATTATGGGCCCTTCCGAGTCATTCGTTGCATTGATCAAGTAGTTTATCAGTTAGACCTGCCTCCTACCAGAAAAATTCACAATGTCTTCCATGTTTCACACCTCAAAACATTCAAGAGTGACCACCCTACCCCTTTAGAAGATGGTCGCGTGGTTCCGCTCCCTTGCTCCGTTCAATCGAGGCAACTAGGAGATTTTGGTCCACTAGCGTGGGTCCAACTCATCCAATGCCACTTGGGAAGATGTTGTCCACTTTCGTTTGGCTTATTTGAATTCCAGCTCGCAAACGAGCTCTTTCTCCAGGAGAGGAGAAATGTTATAGATGCATTCATAGGGAAAGAGTATTGGTGACGTGATTCTCAACCGAATCAAGGGACGAATCATTCCTAGTTAATGACTAATAATATCATTCCAAAATTAGCCCACCAACCACATATATGATATTTTTACTTTAGATTAGCTGGGAATATTAGTGTTCTTTTTTTTGTTCAACATTTAGCCTCTATTTAAAGAGGAATTCTGATGAATAAAGATAAACAAAATTTTCATCTCTCTAAACTCTCAAGAGGTCTAAGGCTGTCTCTTCTCACCAACAAATCTAGGTCTGGAGCTTCCTTTAATGAGTTCCAAATTATATCAATCATAGGTTCTACAAGAGGAAGAGATCGTAACAAGGGAAAGGTTTCAATTGCCGAGTTTGATTATCATCATCCAGTGACATGATTCGTTTCACGGGAACACAACACAAAGCCATTTGAATTCTTTTTGTTCAATTTTCTTTTTACTTCTGCATGGTTAAGTTATCCTATTTTTTGGATTAAGGTTTATCCTTTGGCCCTGTTAAAATCAAACTAATCAATTGCATACGTAGAACATGATTATCTTGAAACTAAGGAAGCATTCCTTTGTGTATTTCCTTACACTTTTTATTGTGTTGAATGTATTTATACATCATTCTCTCTCACTATATTATTATTAATTTCATTTTTTTTGTATAGATTTTCATACAAGAAAAAGAAATCAGAAATCATCTGTTGTATAGATTTACTCTTCTACAGTAGGAGTGTTAATAATATTTTAGGACCTTGCAGCAACACGCATAACTGTTTAGGCACCAGTTTGCACACATTGCAGGCATAACTCATTCATAAAGGTAATTGTTAGATATTTATACATCTTAATGTTCAATTCCATGGGAAGCATGCAGCACATATAACTGTAAAAATATCTTCATATTGCTCAAGTTCATTTCCATTCAGACCTAACTATAAACTTGTGATTTTGTAAGATGGTCTATATCTATTTGATGTTTCTATCGAGTCATAGAGATGATTATTCCACAAGATGATTCAAGATTAGAGACTTTTTTCATGAAAGTAAATGGTCATAATTAGGGTGTCCTGTCATGTCCAGTGCAAGTGACTTTTTGTCTTCCTACGACTGTTTAAATTGCTAATACTTACCTTTATAAATTGAGAAAGTAGGTTATTCCACCATGTATTCTCAAGAAATTTGGAGGCATCTGATTACTAATGATTGTGTGCCCCCAGGGCGATGCAGAGTATCTAAGGTATCATGGAATGCAAGAATTTGATCAGGCAATGCACCATCTTGAAGAAGCCTATGGTGTAAGTCCAATCATACCATTTATTTAGCATTGTTTTGGTTGTTGTCATGCTTCACATGTTATCCATTTTTATTTAACTATTTCTTTATTGTACTGACTGCTAAAAGAATTATAGATAGTAATGTGTTACTATGGGTGGAGGAGGTAGCTACTATGCTATGCCATCTCTCTCTCTCTCTCTCTCTCTCTTCTAGTTATACATTGGAATACCATATATGCATAATCTTGAATTCACAAGTGCATCATCATGATTTATTTCCATTATGGTTTGCAGGACAGAATCTCTCATTTGTAAGATGATATACCACATGATTTAATTCCTCCATATGCATCAAAGATGATACCACATTTTGAGTGTGTTAACTAATTTTCTCTTTGTATATGGGTGTTCCTTATGGCAATTGAAATGGAAATGTATAATCCACTAAGAGTAACTCTTGATGCAGTTCATGACTTCTGAGCACCAGTATATATCACGCAAGGATGAAGGAGATCGGATCATTGTCTTCGAGAGGGGAAACCTCGTTTTTGTATTCAATTTTCACTGGACGAACAGCTATTCAGATTACCGAGTTGGCTGCTTAAAGCCAGGAAAGTACAAGGTCGTTTCTCTTTCCCTCATCTAGGCTTGAAAAAGCTATAGTGATAATGGATTAGAGATTGCTTATCGAAGAACATCACTTGCTTTAATTTGGGATGGACTGATTTGTGATGATTTGCTCCTCACAATCCTATTATGCTTTCTATGTATTTATCAATGTATTATATAATATACATCATGGAAGTTACAGTTACTAAATGGTGCTAATGTATCCATTTACTGACCCTTGCTTCAATCAACCTTTTTCCCCGCATCCAGATAGTCTTGGATGCAGATGCTCCCTCGTTTGGAGGCTTCGGCAGGCTTAATCACAATGCAGAGTACTTCAGTTTTGTAAGAAAATTTACTAAAGATTTGTGTTTAATATGTGTCTTCCCTTAAAAATAATATGGATTTTAAACTTGCATGTCTACGTGTGCAGGAAGGGTGGTATGATAACCGGCCTCGATCCTTCATGGTGTATACACCATCTAGAACAGCAGTTGTCTATGCTTTAGTGGAGGATGAAGTGGATCCTGTCGCTTGTTAAGATACATCTTAGCAACAGATTCTGAAGCCGGAATGCGATTATTGATGTTCCTGTGCGCATCTGCGTTGATGTGGTGGTCCTTAAAATTTGTATGGCATCACAAGCATAATCAAAGACCTAATGAGAAAAGCAGAGAAACCAGATTCCGTGATCATAAAGAGCCGCAGACCACCTAAATTAAAGCAAGTTGGCTGCATTCTATAGATGTGTAGTCCTTGGCGATACAAGTTATCATGGTCGCTGTGGATTTTGTATCTGGCCTTGAATCTTTAATAAGTTGCGTAGAAATTAATAAAAAAATGTTTCTTACGAGCTTGAAGCCACTGCATCTCGAGATACAATGGTTTAGTTCTAGCTGGCTAAGCAAATTTGATTCTCAATCCGCACAATGACTCTTCGTGGGCTGTATTGCTGGTAAAGAACAAAGACATTACAAAGTTTGGGAACACAATAAATCCATGTAAAATTTTCCAACCAAAACAGTATCAGCCATGCCACTAGCCAGCGTGCAAATGATACATAATAGAATTATAATTTGGATGTCCAACGCAGCAGACAAGCATAGAACAAGGATAAACCATTATTAAGGTATATACATAATAGAAGAATCAAGTGCTAACATAGCTAGTTTCAGAAGCTGAGCCAGGAGGTAACTGGTGTAGAACACTGGTTGGGGATGAATTGGAGGTGGAGGATCTCAATGCCTCAGCAAGAGGTCCTCCCATGGAAGCCACCTGCGTTGTACCCCATACACCAGTCCAATTCACTTGGGAATGTTCTCTTTCGTAGCTTCTGGGGTCTGATGGTTCCTCTCCATTGCCGGTGGACAATTTCAAAGAAACATCTGAAGGAGGGTTTCCAGGCATTGAGATTGAGAGGCAGGTTGCAGAGTTCACTGGGCTAGCATTGCTCCTTGCACTCTCGGGTTCTTGAAGCGACCTTGGCCAGTCATCGAAAAAATGCCTCAGAATGTGACCATCATTTCTGTTAGCGACGTCACTTTGGGGTCCAAGTAGGCCCTCGATTTCAGGTTTGGAATCCGAGGAACTGCAAGGGAACAAAAGAACATGGGCAAGAGCAAAAAGATCAAGCAAAGAATAAGACCAAGAAAAGCTTGAAAAAAGAACCCTCCCCAAAAAAAAAAAAAAAAACATTAGCAAAAACAATATCTTCAAAAGTTGTGGTCAGGGTTTACTTTGAACAGAATCTAGAGCTCTTCCCCCTGCTACGAGACATTATGACCAGACCTCCGTTAGGGTCCTACCAAAGCACTTATTCAAACAATTCCAACACAGTGAGATTCCATCGTGTCCGTAGGTTGAGATAAATCCCTTTTTTATATCAAATTACCTAAACCATCTTCTCTGGAACAATATTAGCTACAAGATTTCAGTAAACTTAGCTTTTATTTTTTTCGGTAAGCCGGCCAAGAAACAGCGATCATAACTTACCCGTTATTGAGGTGAAGGAGATCTGTGGAAGGCGATTGCCCAGAAAAAGAAAAACCAGCCCCGTTAGTCACCGCTCCTACAGGCGGTGCAACAATGGACGTGGTGCTGTTGAAAGCACCACCCGCAACCCCACCGCCAATACCAATAGAAGTGGTATTAGAGGACGATGTGGGTGTGGGGATTTCCACAGGCTTTCTTGAACGGTTGCGGCCACGGTGAACGTGGCGTTCGCAATACTTCTGGCCGGCTACAACGTCCCTCGAGCACCGCCATTTCTTACCATCTGTTCTCCGGCACCGACCTGGTTCTGGATCCATGGCTGCTCTTCCCCAGTACCCTGTTTGCAACACTGATAAAACATATTGATAAACAAGTTCATATTTTTAAAGGAAAACAAAAGTCAATGATATCCAATACTTGAGAGGAATTCATGTTATAATGTAAAGAGTGCAACGAACAGCAAGATTTGTTAGTACAGAAAGAGAAAAGATCAAGAAAATGCAATTAAACGAGGTCATGTTTACCAAGAAAAACATGACATAGCAAGGAACGCATATCTAAGAAAACAATCTTTAATCTTTTCTATAAGAAACCCAAAAAAAAAAAAAAAAACAGCAACAAGCATCGGGAGAATCAAGAATCAAAGACCACGTAATAAAAGAGAGGTTTTGGCAAGAACTTACAAGCTGGCTGATAATAAGAATAATGTTGAAGTGGGTGGTGAAGGAAATACGGTGGAGAATGAAGAAGGCTTTTCTTGATTGGTTGTAGAAGTTCAGGAGGAACGGCAGCACCAGCTAACATGTACCTGTAGATCAGAGCTTGCAGCTCTAGCTCCTGCCACTGAGCCAAGCTAAAGTAACTCCCTTCCATCCCTAGTAAATGAAGAAGAAAAAAAAAAAACACGAAAGTAAGAAAACTTGTCGACTATAAGAAGAAGAAGGCTTGAAAGCATCAAACTGAGTAACAAACCAACCAAGAAAATTTATATACCAGGAAGTACACTTTCTTAGAGGAACAGAAAGGAAGAGAAAGAAAGGGTGCAAGAAAAGGAAAAGAAAGCTTACTGGGAAATCTGGCGGTGGCAGCTAGGGTTGAATCTGGAAGTGCTGACAGGTTACTGATTTTACTGTTGGATTCAGGTACAAACAAAGGGAGAGGAGTAGTAAGCGCAGATGGGTGTTGTGGTTGCGGTTGATGGGGATCCAGGAGGAGTTTTGGCATCTTTGCAGAGGGTTGTTCTTCTGACTCATGCTGCTGGGTTCTCCATTGCTTCAGATGGAAGTCCATGAAGAGAGAGAGAGATAAATCAGTTTAGTTTGGTTTGTATTGGATTTGGTTGATTTTAATAAGGCTTTGTTTGGCGTTTATGTGAAGAGAAAGTTGGAAAAGCTTTTTGCAGGGACTTCTGTAGGTTCTTTTATCTCTTTGGCAGATAGTAGCACAAGGGGGGAGAGAGAATTCTGACAAGAAAGGCTGCAAAGTTGGTTTATGACCAGTGGAGAAGCCTTGGAGCACTTGATAAAAAGACAGTCAGACAAGACAGTTGAGAGAAAAAAGATACTCTTAAAATGTAATAAAATATTTAAACATGTTAGAGAGAGAAGATATCAATATCACCTGCAGTGTCTTGCTCTCTCTCTCTCTCCATTTTGCTTTGGGAATAGCACTCGAGAGATAGAGATGAATAAGATAATTGGGAACTTAGGGTTTTATGTAAGAAAGAAAAAGAAAGAGTCTATGAATAAAACCCTTCTTTTATTAGTCTAATAACAATGAACTTTTTTGCTTCCATGCAAAGGCAAAAAAGCAAGGCCAGGTTGAGCCGACAGTGCAGTTCCTTCTCAGCCGAGCTCAGAAGCATTTGTAGTTCCAATCTCATCAACCTTCATCACAGCCCTTTTCACTGTTCCATTTCCACTTCCTACACCTTCGACCCTGTTTGATTGTTACCCCTCTCTCTCTCTCTCTCTTCATCTTTCTTTCTTTTCTGACAGGGTCAAACCTGTGTGTCTTCTTCAACAGTGTCTTTCTTGCCTTGATCCTGACATGTCAACTTCCATATATCATTAGTACTACTTCAACTCATGTTTTATCATTAAAATGTTAAATTTAAGATTGATTTTTATTGTCAAAAAGAATTTTACTTAAATATGCGCAGATAATATTTATTAATAATACAAATAATAATGTTAAATCTGAACACACGTGTTTTTACTGAAAAACTCTCCACAATAAGGGGTTCTTTTCTCATAAATTTAGTCCTTTTTTAGTAGTAATCATTTATATACTCGTATTTGTATTTGTGTGTGTATATTCGTATTTGTATATATATATATATACGAATATATATATATAAATAATAAAAATATATTACAGTTCACAGCGATATAATTTTAATTAATTATATAAACTAAATTTTAATATCCAACTAAAATAAAATTATTATTTAATAGAAATTTTTTAAAATGTTTGATATAAAAAAATTTACCATTAATTCATGAGAAGTGAGTGTTCTTGTTTCCTAACCTGTATGAACCATGGGCCAAATCACCCCCATTTGCCTATAATATGGGCTTTCTTTCAAATATCCGGCCCACTTATCCGGCTCATGGCTGCTAGCCAGGTATGAGCTAATCGGGTTTTGATTTCTGAGCCGAGCCGACCCGAGCCGAGCTTCAAAACTGGTGAGTAGGATTAGGGCGCATGACGTGGACCCATGGGGGTGTGTGCAACCAATAATGAGGAAGACAGAAGTGATTGACGAATATATCCCTGAAGCCTCTCTGAAATTACAATATAATGCTTTTTATGTCCCTAACTATTTATTTACCTTTTCTCATCTGTCCCTATGACTATGAACCCCATTAGTTTATAGTTACCAAGATATTCTAAACTTACTATGTACTTTTCTTTTCTTTCTTTTTACTTTTTTTTTATTTTTATTTTTTAAAAAATATTTTGCTATACTCAAAATTTGTACAAGATTAATTT
>CAOGCB010203646.1:0-15099 GCA_948266635.1 Cnidoscolus chayamansa | reverse complement strand
TTCTTTTATTTATTATTGCAAGAACAAAGGCCAAATCTAGGTGAAGAATAATGCCTGCAAATCTAAATCAAACCAAAAATCCAGTGGCTTACATGAATTCACTCACTCATGCAATAATGTGGAAGCTAATTAGTTAGGTATACGTCCTTTTTGTTTTGGTAAATGAATTTATTGATGGTACATATAAATTGGTGACTGCAGCCCTTGTGTTGGTATATAATTCTCATCAATAGCATTTATTATTTACCCTTATGAACAAATGGGTGTCCTAATTTTATGTCCAAAATCCATGCAATTCAATGTAAAACCCTCCAACCCCACCAAGCAAATTGGGAAAAACAAAAAAATTCTTTCATGACCAATGCCTAAGCATTTATTATTTACCCTTAAGAACAAATGGGTGTCCTAATTTTATGTCCAAAATCCATGCAATTCAATGTAAAACCCAACCCCACCAAGCAAATTGGGGAAAACAAAAAAGTTATTTCATGACCAATGCCTAAGTATTTAATCTTGGGGAAGTTAATTTAATTAGGTCATTTTCTACAAGTTTTTTTTTAATAAAAGTATGAAATGTATAGGTGGGACTTATTTATTGACATAAATTCTTTGTTATGTAACTTAATTTGACAAGTAAATCTATTGTATGACCCTTCTTGATTACTATATCATATAAGCCATATATATATATAATTTTCTTAATAAAATTAATAAGAATTAAAAAAAACTTAATATTCAATTAGTAATTTTTTATAATATGAGATATAATTATAAAAAAATTGAAAACAATTTTATCAAATAACCATAACAAATCAATTGAATAAATATTTAAGATATTTTTTAAACTTTTATTTTCTAAAATAATATTTAATTTATTTTCAACTAATATTTAGTATTTAAAAAATGATTTATAAATTATCTTAAAAAATAATAATTTTGAAATTAATTTAGGATTAATTATAATTAATATAATATAATTACACTGTATTTCATTTAACGATAATCATTTTTTCAATGTGTAAAATTAATAAAAATTAAAAAGTTAAAAATTTAATAAATGATTTTATCGTATTTAATGAAATTATAAAAAAATAATAAAAAGTACAAAGTTTTTTTTATAATCTTTTTATTTTACGTCACGATGATATGATTATTACGTAATCTGATTTAATTAACTATAAAATTTAATTGCTTTTTAATTAGTAATTTTTAACTTAAAATAATTTTGTTAAGCATGATTTTGAAAAAAAGAAAAAGAAAATAGGAGTAATTAAAAGAAGAAAATAGGATAGGTTGCGAAGATCAATGTGCACAGTATGGAGGTTTTTTGTTTTTATTTTGTCAATGATGAGACAAAAATTCATACTCACATACCTATTCTTCTTCTTCTTATTATTATTAATTTTTTCCCCTTTTATTAAAAAATTTATTAGTAGCAATATGCAAATACATAGACGAAAACAGTCGACGGTCGATTTTAGTGAAATTGCAACAGGAAAAAAAAAAAAAAAAAATCTGGAGCAAGATTTGAGAGTTCATAGAATTGACTACTCTTACGTACCATGAACAAGAAAAGATAGTCTTTTTATAGCTCTCTCTCTATATATAGTCTGCCTTCTGTATGTGTATGCTGGAGAATCTATAGCTGTGTGTGAAACTACGTACCTATAGCATTATTAAATAATAAAATGTACGTAATTAAGGTATATGATGATGTATATACAAAACAAATTAACAAAAAAAAAAAAAACTTTTTTATTATTTGTATTTTCTGGAATCAATCCACTTATTTATAGCCACCAGCCACTGATGACTGATGTAGTATTTTGTCTTTTCAGGCAACATTATCTGTGTCTTGCTCCTTTCTGTCTAGTATATATCTTTTTTTACCTTATTTCATGAAGATGTGTAAGATTTTTTTATACGGTAATGACTCTCCATAACTTGCCTACAGAAAATGTTCTCTGAGAATCTTGCCATCTGCCATCTGTGTCTAAGTGTCTTTATACCTACCATCACTCAAGTAACAGTGTGTAATATAACCTTCCAGGCCCCTACATAGTAGCAATGCTATCGAAGCCATATGATTTGATGATATCTGAATACATGAACACCATGGACCCAAACGTCTGCATAAAGATATTCGGCATAATAAACGTGCAACACACAGGATAATGATCCTGTCCCAAAGAAAAAAAATAAATTAAAACACTCAAAGATGTTGGAAGATTATAAATTCTATAATTTGTAGTTTAGATGATTATCTTGGGACGTGATTTGCTTCGTACCCAAGAGTTCGAATGGCCGCAAAAGATTCATATATTGAGCTTTAAATTGCCTTCAAAATATTTGGAGGCAATCTAGCTAGTTGGGTATTTTCTTACAATATATATATGTGTGTGTGGGGGGGGGATCGATGGAAGATATACACAATAACGGTGCATGGTATTCCGTTCATGGGATGTTGAAGTTGGTGAAGAGAAGGTGGAACCTTTTAGGAAGAACATGGTTAAGGTGTTGAATACTATGTTTTGGGTCTTACGCTACACGCTTTGCCCAAATCTCGTAGCAGGCAGCTTCCCACACTTGGCACACATGCGGGGCTGTGATATTCGAATATTTCATTTTTTTTCTTTTCCGTCTTCAGTGAGGTGAAAAAATTTTAGATTGCATGTGAGTTTTTCAATTACATGTATTATTATAAGAAATGTAGAAAAAACAAAAACAAGGGATGGCTAGACGCCACGCATGATCTTTCAAAGAAGCTGATGCTTTGATTCAGGAGATCTATAAGGCAGCAAAACCATAGGAGAGTATCTTTTCTTGATGCATGGACACATTTTTATTACAATAACCAAGACAAAAACAATGTAATAATATTTAAATTAGACTAGCTGACTAGTAGTACTAGTACTGCATGCCTTCTTTAATTTATACTTAAATATATTCTGAGTTTATATAGCTGTTTGCGTTGGCATCAAAGTGTAGAATATATCAACTTTGAGATTAAGCTAATCTGGATCATAGGATCATGATCCCTTTGTAAGTACATATATACATTTGAAAATAAAAGCTGGGTTTTTCTGTAGAGGTCTCGTGGGTCGCATGATTATTATATTGACCAGCAGCAACATGCAACAGAGAAGAGCAAGAGGAGTGTCCTTCCAAGTACATGCAGATGCAAGGGCGAAGTAGTACCACACCACTGCACAAGGGCAGTGCCTCACTCCACAGTATAAATTCACGTGGCCACTTGCCAAGCTAGACCCTAAAAGCATAATTTATATATATATATATATATCTATGTGACTATGTGTGTGTGTTTGTGTGTGCATGGGTGGTGAAGCTCGTGAAGCAAGAGATTTGTTTATTGTTATTATTATTTGAAGACAGACAGACACCGGGCCTTTGTATATTTGATTGACTGTTTTGTCACATATGCCCCGTGGCTGTGAGTCTGTGAGAGAGATGAAGTCAAGAACTGGGACTCATAATAGAATAGTGAAGAGAGGACAAGACCCTTGAGCAGTTAAAAATGGCTGCAAATGCGCTGGTGGAGGAATCTCTTGCTACCGTCCAAAGGAAGCGCCAAGGGAACCTTCTTTTGCCCATTTTCTTGTTTTCCTTTTTTAAGTGAAAATTGTCTCTCCGCCGACAACTGCAAGTAGCTACTATATTAGTACAATTACTTCATTCTTCTTGTAATTTTTATTTGCCTTTTTCTATTTTGCTTATATATATGTATATATATATTAATTTGGTGTTTTTATTCAAGTTTTGATGTGGGTTTAGTACCACCTTTGTACAGTGTTTATGGGTTTGGGCTATGTGGCTGTAGCTGCTGAAATTCCAGGTGGGGTTGTCCTTTCGTAGCCCACTAAAACATTACGGCCCATTTATGTAATATTCCGTCTGCTGTTCTGTGCTCCCAAGTCCAGTTTGTAGAAGAAAATCTACCTTCTAAGAGAATAAAGTTTCATACCCAATATTGAAACTCGAGACACTTACTCAAGTGAGAAGAAATTGATACCATCCCATTTCACTATCTAATGGTCGTTAATGCTGCTTTTCTCGATGGACCCCCCAATGAAATCATAATCTTATTATGCTCCATTTGGTCTTGAATATGCGATTTGATTTTGTTGGATTGTTGGACTTTAAAGGTGCAAACGATGCGGGCAATCTCTGTGCCTCTTAGGCTGTGCTGTGACTATTGGAGATTCCTTTAAAAGGGTTTGGCTGCTCTACTAAGTTTCTACATCTGTTATTTGGTGGCCATACCTTAGCTATATACCCATATGCTTCGAGGCGTTGCTCTCCATGTGTTGCAAAGTTGTCGATTTTAGAGTTTTTTTTTTTTTTAAGTAAAATTGAGATTTATAAGATGATATTGACAAAATATAATCGAAATTAATATAAAATAATGTTTTTAATATTTTAATCTTAAAATTATATGTAAGCAATTTATAAAAAAAACATATTTACATATTGAAAAGACATATTTAATCTCAACAGAAAATGAGCTCAAAAGCCAATTTCTTATATTATCTCCGACTATAAACTTCAAAATACAGTAAATTCATAAAAACAACTCCAACTAACAGCTTCGTTTATTAACTTTAAATGAAATATTTTTTTTCAATATATATTTTTTAACTATTTCAAATTTCATATTTCAAATTTAATTATTTATTAACAAAATTAAATTACATTATTTTTTAACATATAAATATTAAATATATAAAATATTACATTTAATTAAATTTAAATAAATTTTAACCTTCAGAAATTCACCTTATATTAGTAAAATAATAAGAATATATATATTAAAATATATTATTTAATAATTTAATTAAAATTTATTATCAATTTATAAAATTAATTATTTATAAAATAAAAAAAAAAAAATTTGCAGGAGGTGATTGGCTGTAAAATGCAGTACTCATTTGCAGCATTGGAGATGCTCTAAGGTATCTACGCGCCATTAAAATTAAAATTTCATAACTACCAAAAGGCGGGAACGCAAGAAACGAAGCGGCGCTCTGACTTCCGGCACCTACAAGAAAAGTCCTAACCCAAAACTAAAAAGAAAAATAAAAATAAAAAAATTTGCAAATATTTAGGAATTTAATCAACCCATATTACATTTTATTGATCAATTTCCGCAAAACCATTTTCTTTCCCAAATTACCCTCTCCTCTCCTCTCCTCTCCTCTCCTCTCCTCTCTTCATGGATCAACCGACGATCACTGCAAGGAGGAGCTTGAAGCGGAAGCTAGAGCGCGACTTCCATGACGGTAGACATGATCGCAAGTTTCCGGCTGCCGAAAATCAACCTGATAGTGATTGCCAAGATCTGGCTTGTCATATCCAGGACCAAGTGCATGTTCTTAACTCTTCCTTCTCTTCTTTAGAACCCGATCGCGCCGCTGCCAAGCGCGCTTCTCATTTCCTTTTTCAGCTCGCCAAGAACGGTAAACTCTCTCTCTCTCTCTACCTCTCTGTATAAAGATGTAATTCGTTTCTGAATTATCATCGTATGCCTGCATGTGCGTATTTTTTCTTGAAGAATATTTTCAGTGTTTGCTGTTCCTGATTGAGTCAATAGTTGGTTAATTTAGTAATTTATTATACTTCTGGTATTTTCTTTAAAAATAAGGGTTTATAGGTTTCTTAACTTTCTTTGTGCAGAAGAATTCGTGAATTTGATCGTGGGTTGTGGCGCTGTGCCAGCGCTGGTGATGCATCTTCAGTCGCCACCGCCTTTGAGAGGTGAAACTAGTACAAAACTGTACGAACATGAGGTGGAAAAAGAAAGTGCTTTCGCACTTGGACTTATCGCTGTTAAAGTAATTGACTGAGAGGCCGTCTTTTTTTTTTTTTCTACGCTATTCAGCTGACGCCATGTCTTACTACAATTGTTAATTTTTGGTTCTTTGAAGTGTTATAACTATCATTTATATATATCTGATGTCCAGTTGTGGGGAAAACATAAATGGGAGGGTTGAGAATTTAGTTCCAATGATTATTTACTTATTTAAAGTTGTGCCTATATCTAATTTTGCTGGATTTTGTTTATTCATCAATGGACTAGATTATCTCTACCTATGTTGGCAAAAGGTTTGATATGTATCTTCTAAAAAGCTTAAAGGAAACGGGTATTGCATTGGCATTTATTTACTTGTTAGAATTAGAAGCATACCCTTGTCATCAATGAGTTTGACTCTTAATTCATTCTTGTTCCTTTTCTGTTAATGACATGAACATAGTTTGGTTGATGCTTTCTTAAGTTTCTATCTTCAAAATTTGCAGTGGTCGAACTGTATTACTAACTTATGCTTAAGAGATGCAAAGGTTACCTTTCCTTAATTCCTAATCTTGTTCTCTTTTTCTCTCTATTGCTTAATTAATAGCCTGAGCATCAACAACTTATAGTAGATGCTGGAGCTCTATTCCATCTTGTGAACCTGTTGAAGAGACATAAGAGTAGTGTTGTTTCTCGAGCAATCAATGGTGTTATTAGAAGGGCGGCTGATGCAATCACTAACCTTGCTCATGAGAATCATGTAATCAAAACACGTGTCAGGTTAATATTTTATAGTGATTATCAAGGATTACATTATGTTAGTCCCCTTTCTACAACTTTGGAGCATATATACAGGATTGAAGGTGGCATCCCGCCTCTTGTTGAACTGCTTGAGTTTGTTGATGTAAAAGTACAGAGAGCAGCAGCAGGGGCATTGAGGACCCTTGCATTTAAAAATGATGAAAACAAAAATCAGGTTTAGTGTTTTCAATCTCTCTCTATCTCTCTCAATTATTTATTTGGGAGGGGAGGTGCTTGTTGGGATTTCTAGACAGTATTGGTGATGGGAAATGCAAATTTCCAGATTGTAGAATGCAATGCTCTACCGACTCTTATACTGATGCTTCAGTCAGAGGACACTACAATCCATTATGAAGCGGTTGGTTCTAAACTAAAGTTATTTGTAGGTCAGGTTTTCCTTCTTGTAAATTGTTCTGAATCGAGGATTACTGACTTCCAAGAGGTTGCCAGGTTGGTGTTATTGGAAATCTGGTCCACTCATCTCCCAACATAAAGAAAAAGGTTCTTCTTGCTGGAGCTTTACAACCTGTGATTGGATTGCTTAGGTAAAATTGAATTCTCATTCTATTCCATTTATTCCTTGTAGAATCATGCTTTTGTTTCTTTTATCTTTTCCCCTTCTTGTTGAGCTATAGTGTTATCCAATGCAAGTTATTCTCCTCTCTTGCTTGCAATAGATATCCTACTAATCAAACAAGTTTGACAGCTCCAGCTGTTCAGAAAGCCAAAGAGAAGCAGCATTGCTACTGGGCCAATTTGCTGCTGCCGATTCAGATTGCAAGGTATATTGCATATTGTTTATGATTGTAAGGCTTGAATCATGTAACTAACTTGTTAATGCTATAGGGATGCACTTACTGGTGCATAATTAGACTTGAGCATGTGCAAACATATATTCGTGGCATGTGTATTACTCTTATTCAGTTTAATTGTTATAACAATTGTTCATGCAGGTGCATATAGTTCAAAGAGGGGCTGTCCGACCATTAATTGACATGCTTGAGTCTGCAGATACACAACTTAAAGAAATGGCAGCCTTCGCACTTGGGAGGTTGGCACAGGTTATTTTATATCTTTTACCTATTGCATGTCTGCTTCATAACACATACATGTGCACAAACATATGCATCTGCAGTTTCACCTTTTGTGAATGGGAGACAGAGCAGTGTTGGACATGAAAGACTGGCTGAAGTGATTGTTATTTCATTTTTCTGAAACAATTGTTCGGCACATTGTAACAGATTCTGCTGTAATATTTATGTTCTTAGTCTTTGCTATCTTTGGAAAATTGTTTCTGTCTCTTTTTCTCCCCTTCAATTATTGTCGCATCTCTCTCATCTTTTCTATTTTCTTTTCTTCTTCAACGAGCAAAAGTGCTTGATTGAGGAAAAAATCCAGATGGTACAAGGAAAGATAATGTAGTTTGTCATTTTTTAGCTGTAAATATTTTGAATGATAGATAGTTTGTTATGCAAGTTATATTTGCTTCTGTTTTTTAGATTTTTCTTAAAAATTATCCATTTCTGTTTAAAAAAAAAATAGGAGAGACACAACCAAGCTGGCATTGCCCATAGTGGTGGCATAGTGCCATTGCTTAAGCTTCTTGACTCAAAGAATGGATCTTTGCAGCACAATGCTGCTTTTGCTCTATTTGGCCTTGCGGATAATGAGGTATGGTTAAGTTTGTTGCTTCATTACCCATTTTCATTGTAATGCAGTTTTCCATTTACTCTAAAACTATAATATGCTGAAAGTTTTCTGGATTGTTTTAATAGGATAATGTTGCAGAGCTTATCAAGGTTGGTGGTTTTCAGAAACTCCAAGATGGAGAATTCATTGTTCAAGTATGTTTCTTGATGTGAGTGTGTGTGCGTGCTCATTTAATGGATTGATAAATTTGGAAGGCATTGCCATCTTGTCTGATATTTGCTCATTCTATTAATATTCCTTAGCTCTTATTGTTATCATGTGGTACTTGTAGGTTACAAAGGATTGTATTGCAAATACATTGAAAAGACTAGAGGAGAAAATCCATGGGCAAGTGAGTTGTCTCACTGGCATCTCTCATCTCTATTTTGTTTAATGATTTGGCGTTTCTTCCTATTCGGTGTATGGTTATTATTGAACTGAACATTGGTTAGCTGGTGCAATTGCATATTTATTCCTTTATGCTTTTCACAGCAGGTACTGAACCACCTCTTATATTTGATGCGGGTTGCAGAGACATCTGTTCAGACACAAATTGCTTTAGCTCTTGCTCATCTCTGTGCGCCTGATGATCGAAAAGCTATTTTTCTTCATAACAAGGGTAGAAATTCTGCATCTGCTAATTTTTCTTTAGATAATACATTCATGCGAATTTTAATTCTTTAGTTGCTTACTTTTATGTATGATTTTCCTCCAGGGTTAGAGTTGCTGCTGGGCCTTCTCGAGTCTGGAAACCAGACGCAGCAATATGCTGTTGCTGCAGCTTTGTACAAGCTGGCCACCAAAACCACTTCAGTCTCACCTTTGGATGCAGCTCCTCTATCTCCAACAACACAGGTAAGTTTCTGTCATATTATCTTTTTGACACATGTAAAGGTTTCGTTCTTTTCTTAGAATGCTTTTAGGCATGGGATTATATCATGTGCAATACGTATTGCATGTACTTTTCTGATGAGATAGTGTTCTGAATGGGTTTTTTTTTTTGTATACGCAATTGTTTATGATGCCATTATGAGAGTTGTTATCAACAAGTGGTTTATTTTAGTCATTACTATTGGCTCTGTTTTTAGCCACCAATTGATCTATGGTGTTTTGGCAATTTAGTAAGCTCTTTTGTTGAGGTAACGATAGTAACTGAAAATTAACTTTTGCATTTGATGTTCTCATTGCAGGTATATTTGGGTGAGCAGTTTGTTAACAATCCCATGCTGTCTGATGTTACATTCTTAGTTGAAGGTAAGAAATTATCTGTGTTAATGTTCTTTATGCCATGATAAATTTTATTACATGTGTTGATGCAGTAATTACTGATATTTTACAAGGTAAACGGTTCTATGCTCATAGAATTTGTCTGCTTGGTTCTTCGGATGCTTTCCGTGCAATGTTTGATGGGGATTACAGGGTGTGTATCACTTATTAAATCCATGTATTTGTTGTATGCATTGTAATGAAGTTGCATATTTGACGTTTATGAATTTCTAATTTATTACTTACTAAAAAAATTGCAGGAGAGGAATGCTAAATATGTAAAGATCCCAAATATTAGATGGGATGTTTTTGAGTTGATGATGAGGTGAGAATTTTCGATTTTCCTTGGTAATTATAAAATAATTTGGGTTATGCTTTCTCATAGCTTGCTGATTTATGTTGTGCTTCTAGGTTTATATACACAGGATCTGTGGATGTTGATATTGAGATTGCACAGGATCTTCTTAGAGCGGCTGATCAATATCTTTTGGAAGGTCTTAAGCGTCTCTGTGAATATGCTATTGCACAGGTTAGCTAATTTGTTTTGATATTTCTCCTTTAATTACACAATTGATGAATTTTTGTTTTATTTCAAGGATATTTGTGTGGAAAATGTTTCTCTTATCTACGAGTTATCAGAAGGCTTTAATGCTAGGTCATTGATGGAAGCTTGCATACTGTTTATGTTTGAGCAATTTGACAAACTGAGTTCAAAGCCATGGTATGTCATTTTCTTTCAGCTTTTTGTCTGTGTCCTTTCTGTTTATGTTTCTAAGCGCTATAAAATGAATGATATTTACAGACATGCGAATCAGATTGATGAACGATATTCACTGTTTTCTTATAATTTTGATGTTTATCATATTGTTTTGGCATTTGAAAATTTTCCAAGTTCAAAATTTTCGCCCTTTTTATTTTGTTTTTGATTCTGTCATCAATTGTAAGCAGTTAAATAAGTTTTTATCGCCTCTTAGTTCTCAGTATTTAGAGTTGATGCATGTCCTACTTGGGCCGCTTCCGCATGAACCGCCCATCAGTTGACTTACAAAGGTTTGAAGGTTTAATATGCCTGATAATTTGCAGGTGTTCTCATATGATCCAACACATTCTGCCTGAGGTACACAATTATTTTACTAAAACACTTAGCAAGCCCATCCAAGCTAACTTGAAGCAACTGTAGATGATTAATGTAGTTTTGATCTTTAACTTACCACTACATTGGAAGGCGAGGGATGTACAGAGTTGAGCTAATGTGGCTGATCTTCTCTGTATAAGATTAGTGAGAGAGAAACCCAAGCTAATTGAAATAGCCCAAATGTTTTTCAGCAATCATTCATGTTGACGCGATCTTTTCTTATACCTGGTTTTGTCTATGCCTGTAGAAATAAGGTAATAGCTGATATGCTCGATGTAAGTTCTGGGAACAATGTTGGGCTACTGTTTTTTTGTTATGGCTAATTGGCTACAAATTTGTTTCATAGGAACACATTTAACCTGTAATTATGTCTAGGAAAAGTTGTATTATCCTAACTAAATTTTACTTGAATTTTTTATATGATATTATATGATATTATTTCGAAGGATGTTATGCAGCGTATGTACAGTTAGTTTATTTTATTTTGATTTTGTCCCTGGCATCCTGTGGAGTGTAGATCATGAATAGACTTTCACTCATCAACAGACAAAAAGAAATTCTAAAAGTATTAGTCGCCCAGGAATTTAAGAAAGATTTATTTAGTGGTTATAAATTAAATAAATTATCCCATCAAATGGATTGAGGGAAAAACAACTGCATCGTAATTTTTTTGTATTTATATTATTGTGTTCATATATTAATTAATAAAAAAAAATTAAATAGAAAATTTATTATGAAAATTTTGAATTGTTATTATATTTATTATTTGATTCTTATTTTAAAATTAATCAGATATTATAAATACGGTAGAGTTTCAATTCCCATTATACTGCGAAAGAGTCACGATGCTAATATGGCTTTCGCTTTTACAGAAATTTACTCATTTCATGAAGTCAGTTACACAATTGCTTCTTTATAATAAGAAGACAAATAGTGAAAATGTGACATTTTAGCCTTGAGAAGACGAATATCCGAGCTTCATGTTGGTTATAAGCAACAATCTTCAATGAAGAAGAGAGAGGTGAAAGTGGAAGAGTTGAGAGTAGAAACTACTTAACAGTATAAATTCAGAAATTCATTGAAAAAGTTTTTGCTGTATGCCTTGTGCTTATAGTGGAACGGGTTTCTACATCAATAAAAAAAAAAATGTAACGGTTTGAATAGGAGCCGCATCACAGAAGTTGCAAGTGATCATCGTGCAGACAGTGCTAAGACATATGGGCTACGAATCCTGGAGCAGCATGGTTCGTGAACTGATCGCTGTATATAATTTTCTCCTAAAAATAACGTCATTGACACAGTGCTAAGTATTGTAACAAATGAAGACTACTCGTCCATTCTACCATCTTCTGGATTTAATTCCAGCTACCAAAAATATTTTTGATGATCCAGATATTCAGCTAATTTGAAGATAGCAACCCTATTATTACTTTTGTTTCTTCATTCCAATCAAGCAACAGAAAAGACTGACGTAATCACAATCAGACAAAGCCAGTAATAAAGAGTTCTGCGTAGCAATCAATTCTGTAACCATAGAATTGCATGTGTATGTACATACAAACTTTTTCATGAATGAAATTCACAACCCTTGAGGGGCATTATAGTAAGGACACAAGGAAATTGCCGGGCCTAACATTGAAAAAATGGGAGAACGTGATATTCGAAAAATGAAAGCAAGCAAGTTCGCAATCTTTCCAAATTCCAATATTCAAACTGAAGTGACTGATACCTAATTGCGTCTCTAGAATACATAGTTTAAATGAATGTAGGATTACAATGATACAGGGAGATGATTCAGAATCTTCATCTTGCAATCGTGGGAGCACAAGTGGTTGAATCATCTTTGTTCGACCAACTTTCTTTGATTCTGCAAGCTTGGATTGGTCGTTCAATCTGAAGCCCTTCAGCAGTTTCTTTTTCCAACTGAGAACAGTATCTCCCAAATGTGTTGACATTTACGTGAAGCCTGAAATCTGTACTAAACAAAAACTTCCTCTCCAATCTGTTCAGCTCTGCTGTGCTTACTCCTCCCACTTTAGCATAGTATGCATTGTTGAAGAATCTGAAAACCACAGGTTTATTTAAGAACTTGAACAAGAATAACATGATTTATTAAAGAATCAAACTCTATTAGACATGCGACACGACCGATTCTTTTCATTAGTATATAGCATGTGTATCCATCTCAAAGACTTCATATGCGAGAATCCTCAAAAGCAAAATAAATGGATCCCATGCTTTACTTACTCTTGTTAATCCAGCAAAGCTGAAACTGCATAAAAGAAACAATATTTGGGGATTGTTACTTACGCATCATCTATGAACTTTGCAGCTACCATTACACTCGTTATTAGGAGCCGATGAACATTAAGGGAAGTTAGATGAACATCTGTGCTTTGGATAAATCTATCCACATAGATGTGCGCCACAATGAAGCACGATGGGCTACAGCCAGAATACTTGAATATCCGATCAATATACTGCCGAATACTTACAGTGGGTGCTCTTAAACCATCAAATTCTGTAATGGCATCTTTGATCTGTGTATTTTCTACGAGAGTCTCATTTTTCTGAACAATTCTTTCAAGAAGAGAAGAAAGAAGGGTTAAAACCCGTGGAGTTCCTAAAACTCCTTTTCCTAATTCCTTGACCTTAAGCCCCAAACTTAGATATATATCCGAGTCCAGATTGCCAGTATCAAGTGTCAACGTTCCCATAGCTGTACCTCACTGCATTAAATTAACAAATCATAAGAATGTATACAAAATGCATTCCAAGTGATGATAGTAAAAGAAAAAAATGGTGAGACAGCACATGAAGTATCCACACTTGCGGATTTTTGGGAGTAATGAACACAGTCTTGCTTCTAATTTACAGAGAGACTGTCTCCATTGCTGAAATCCATGACCTCTAAGTTACAAGTGGGAATTAACATTACCATTGTCCAAGAAAAACGTATTCAAATTAAAAAAATATAATCACTACCATACAAGGTTTAAGAGTACAGAGAATTGATATGAGATAAACATGTTAGTGAGGTTGATTAAGAAAACAAATAAATACAACTGGTTCTGAAAGAAGAAATGAATGTTGGGTTTCCATCATGTGAGCAAGGAGGTAATGGCCTGAAAAATGTCTGAAGGTAGGGAAACAAAATTAAACACAGTTGCCTCCTATTATTAGCACAGCGCACAAAACCGCAAGATGCAGTCACGATTACTGGAATTAATCAGAATATCAAAAAGATTCTGCTACAGAGGAATACGGCAGTACCATCTAAAAATTAAATAAATGAATTCCAAGTTGTATGTTTATACCATAAAATAAGCTACATAACTACTAGAGTCTATCTTAAAATTTAAGCAAAAGTAATTTGCAATTCAAGCGGTGGACCTCTGTAGTTGATGCATCAAGGCGCGGCAGCTGTTAATCAGATCCAACTTAGACCTTGATAAGTTTGAAGCCAGAATAAGCTTTGGTCCTTCACTATATATGAAGAAGCAGAGATCTCATAGAATCCCATTTCAGTTCTTCCAAGGATACGTAAAATTAACTGTTTTTCAGAGGTTATTGCGACAAATTTTACCTAATCAAGCTGACCCATAATCAAATCGAACCAGCAAAATAGGAAAAAAGCAACACTAATGAAATCCCAATTCAGAAAACAGAAGATACAATCCTAATACAAAGAAAAGGAGGACAGATAACTTACACAATTGCTACGTGGGTATAACTGTTGCTTGCTAAAAAAACATGGGGGACGAAGAAGAAGGAGTGAGCACAGAGAGGAAGAGTGAGTAAATTACGGTTCATGGAATTTGCAAATTCCCTTCTCTCTCTGCCATGTTTGGTTTCCTCCCTACATAATGTTAGGCAGGCATAAACAGAGAGCTTTGCGTTTAATTGGATTAAAAAATAGGAAGGCACTCTCTCTCTCTCGCTCTCCTTCACATGGAAAGTCTCTCACTTTACATGGAAGATAGTGTCGGTAGTGATATGCTAACTCACCACTGTAATTGTGACAAGGTCCAAGGTTCGATCCTCGGCAGTCGCAGTGTGGGAGTTTCACTTATGTGGGTGGGCTTCTTGTGGGCACCGAGTTAAAGGCCTCCCACTTGACTATCGCTGGGTCACCGTGATTTATCCCTCCACAATCCTATCGGGCCGGGGTGTGGGGGCCTTTAAGATGAGAATATATCACCTTTTGGTACAAGGTACAAGGAAAGGTCTTAGATTCTTGGCTTGTGGGTTGTGAATAAAAGGGACCCACATCCATCTTTTCCACCGTGTTTATGCCAGTGTGTACACTGTATGAGAAGATAGATTTATTAAATCACGGCGCATGATTGTCCACCGCCAGATGCCAGCGGACAATTAGCCGGAGTCCACCACTTATAAAAAA
>CAOGCB010203585.1:0-15946 GCA_948266635.1 Cnidoscolus chayamansa | reverse complement strand
TTAATGGAGTCAACTGGATAGAATAACTACGGTTTCCCATTCAACCAAAAAATGGGTGGCGACTCAATAAGACAGGTCAGGATAAATTAGGATAGGCCGATGTTCCTACGCTCGTCACGGAACGGGTTGGGCGTGAACAATACTCAATGTTTATCCCTGATATAAACGCAGGTAAAAGCAGCAAAAGAAAGCAAGAAGATCAGTGAGCTTGCTTGTGAAGATATTCCGAGAGGTAGATAAATTTGTATATTGTTTTGTATTCCAAAGCTACTGTAATAAGTAGTTTCAAATTTTGTAACTATCACTATAGGATTAAGAGGCAGTATTGTAATAAACTTATGTATCCGCTGTGTGTATGTAAATATGAAAACTCTGATATTAGTTTTATAATGATGTTTTGAAATGTTTTATGAAAAGACTTTTATTTAAATGATGTTGATAATATGTTTCTGATTTATGATGATTTCTAAAATGAATGAATGTGGAATTTATTATTGAAAAAAGAAATGTGAAAAAAATTTATACAGGTTTTTGAAAAGTTATGATTTAAACTCATCCCTTACAGGATGATTATTGGTTTCCTGTAGAGGAAGTGGGAAATCATTAGTCATTCTGTGGGAGACATGTCATGGGAGATGTGACAGATGCACCGAGATAAGTGCAAAATTTTTATGTTATATTTTCAATCTTGTGTGTATGCAAAAATACTTAAATTATGGTTAATGGCTACCTTAGGTTCATGATTATGTTGTGCTTTATGAAAAAAATATTGGCATGATAAATCGTCTTGTAATATTGACCTAATTGGGTAAAAACTCGACTTTGTATGAATTGTTGCACATGGCCTAAACTAATTTCATGTTACTGCCCCATTTTTATTATAATCATATGGTTATTGTTCTTAAATATTTTATTCTTGAATGTCCTGCATAAAATACTTATCAATTATATGGAATGGTAAAGACTAATATGGTAATTGTCAAAATGTTGTGGTAGCATGCTTGGGCACAAAAAATACTCATTGTGATAAATATTTTTTAATACTCGAATTTTGAGGCTCAGAAAGCCTGTTTCCTCATACTGCAAACAGTCCGGCTGGATCGAAACCCGATAAAAAATTGTCCCGAAAATATGCCAATATGGTACTAGAAATGTCCGAAATGTTGCAATGGACTTGAAGGTGTCCTCGGAATAATTTTTTAAAGTACAAAACTCCCGAAAAATGGAAAAAATGAAAAAAAACTACCGAGACGGCGCTTTGCTGTCGAAGGACGGTGCCCCAGCCGCTGAAACACGGCACCCCTGCCGCCGGGACGGTGCTCCATGCCGCCGGAAATGTCATTTTTCACCTATAAATAGCAGCCTCCAGCTCTATTCTTTGGTACCGCTTGTATTGACGAGCTTTCTATTCTCCCTCTGCTATAAGCAATTTTTCAAATAAACAATTAAAATGAGATAAATCAAAATAAGTTTTGCTATATTAAACATCAAAATATTATTAACATTTAAAATTAAAAAAATAATTATCTTTAGTTAACTAACACTAATTATAAACCTATTACTATGCTTTTATGGGCATATGCCCGGTATCTAAATATCTAACAAAGGGTACAAATAAACTATGATGATCACCTCTTAACTACACATCTTCACATCATAGATTCTATCTCAGTTGCTCTTGACCTACGTGTAGTAAAAACTAGCATGCTGAGCATTTTGCTTACTGGGTGTACATAATAATGTAGACAACTAATGCTTATAATATCACAAATACATGTTCTAAATAAAATAAAATGCATTACTAACATTACATGTAAAACATGTAACAAGTCTCATTTATGTACTAATTGCATATATCATTCGATAAACATTTGCAGGTGTATTTATTAAAGCATTTTGGGCTATTAGGTCTCTGAATTTTGATTTAGCTAAGGCAGGGATACACAAGTAATTGCAATTGAATGAAATTGATGAAATAAGGTTGTTGTCATATGAGAATGCCAAAATGTATAAAGAAAGAACAAAGAAATGACATGACTCAATTATTAAAACCAAATCATTTCAGACAGGAGATAGGGTGTTATTATTTAATTCAAGATTAAGATTATTCCCGGGTAAATTAAAATAAAAATGGAGTGGACCTTTTGAAGTTGTGCGAAGTTTGCATAATGGAGTCGTAGAATTGAAAAATCTGATGAATAGGTGAACTTTCATGGTCAATAGACAACATTGTAAATTATATTTAGGTGAGAAGAGTGATTTTTAAACTTAAATATATTTAACTGCTGAAATAAAGGTTGTACAACTTAGTGTTTGATGTGAATAAATAAAATACTAGTGAGTTGTTGTTTTAGTGTTATTTGTTTTTTTTTGTTTTGATTTTGTTATATATATATATATATATATATATTGTTGTATATCATTATTATTATTTTTCATAAAATCTCAAGCCAAAATAAGGCTTGACATATGCTAACAAAAGAGTTTTTGCAAGAACTAGAGAGAAAACAAGGATTGAAAGATTTTACAGAAGGGAAGTCGTGAGAGCGGAAGAGGAAATTGCGAGAACGAAAGGTACCATTTTTCAAACATAAACTTTTTGAAGAATTTCGCGACTGCGACTTAAGGTTTCAGGAGCGTGAATTGGTGCAAAATGGAGACAGTAACCTTGTTCCAATACTCGCAATGATGCTTCAGCCATCATGAATGCGAGTTCTTCAACCAAAGGAGAAATTCAACCAACTCGCGACGGCGACATTTTGTTTTGCAAGCACGAAAAGGTCCAAAAATCAGATAGAAGGTTCATTTACCAAGTTCGCGAGCGTGACAGCTAAAGTCGCGGGCGCGACTTCCCAACGGTAAATTTTTTATACGCGTCTGTTCATTGAAAAGTCACGATTTTTATTTCCCCAACTTCCAGCCGTGACCTATTATAATAGTCGATTGCTATAATCCTCTTCCCTTACCTCTTAATACTTCATCTTTTCTCTCAATCCAAAGAAACCCTAGCATTTTTCTTCTTCCTCCCGACAACCCTACTTCATTTTCCTGCACTTTACTTTTATGTTTCATCTTCTTATAACCATTAAAATTCCTTTCAAGAGGAAAGCACAGAGAAACGTTCCTACAAGTTCATTGGCTCCAGGGGTCAGAAATTTGGCAGATAAGTATGCTACCCCATTTTTCATCTTGACAGATGATGAAGGTAAGCATTTCCAAAAGCTAGCAAAATCTACATTTTCAAGCATGTATGTTCTTGACCGTGAATTCTTACAAAATACTGGTATGCTAGAGAAAATAGAACATTATTTGAAGGTACTTAATTTAGAACAGTATGATAGGTTGAGAATCCCTGATTTTGCAAATTGCACTCTTGAATGCCTTACCCTTTGAATGGGTAGATGAAACAGAAACTG
Organism: Cnidoscolus chayamansa; assembly: GCA_948266635.1. Lineage (NCBI taxonomy): Eukaryota > Viridiplantae > Streptophyta > Magnoliopsida > Malpighiales > Euphorbiaceae > Cnidoscolus > Cnidoscolus chayamansa. The sequence continues at coordinate 12,530 of CAOGCB010203585.1, read as the reverse complement.
CAATTAAATTTAGGCACAAGGGTGTAGCACAAATTTTATACTATGATAAAAGGAACCATTGGTTGGGATTTCCCACCACGAAATTTCATTTTAGGCCTATGGGTTGGAAAGCATCAGTAGTTTGGGAAAACTTTACTGGACAACCAAACTACAATGCTAAAAATGCTAGAAATCGATGGTTCAAAGATGAAAATCTCTTATATCGTCACAAATACTTGTGTTATTCCTTGTTTGGACGGGTGGAATCCACCAAGGTCCAAAACAAGGACTTGTTTATTTTAGAATGTGTTCTGCAGGAGAAGGTTGTAGATGTTGCAGGGATTCTCTTTGATGCTTTGTTCAATGCCTCCCGCAATAAAGGTAAATCCACTTTGAGTGTGAGTGGCATCGCCCCTATCCTTGTACGTGCTGCCCAAATGCCATTGCCACCATTCCGTGCCCAACCGACAAGTGATGTTTGTCTTTTAGGCAATGCCTTCTTAAAGAGAGCCAGATTGGTGGATGAAATTCAAGATGGTGACCGTACAATTTACCGCTGGAAGTCTTGGGAGCAACGAGTTGGTGTGCAAGAGGGCACTGCAAGCCCGTGTACTGCTCCACCAATGCCAAGTGGTAGAACTGATAGAGGACAAGCTCCTGCTTCCTCATCTAGAATGGCTGATGATGATGAAGAAGAAGAGGAAGTTGCTGGTTGGAGGCAAGTTCTCCAAACAGTTGAAGGCTTGGAAGCATCCCAACATGCCTTGAAACTCCAGGTTTCAGGCATGGATACCAAGCTTGACACTATGCACAAGGAGAACCGAAGCATGGCAGGGAAGTGAATGTCTTACTTCCAAAAGCAGAATGTTGAATTCTCTACATCACCTCCGAACTCCGATGAAGAATGAGGTTTTTCTACCTATTGCTATTTTGTTTATTTTGTTTCTGCATTTTGTTTTGTTTTTGTCTTTTGCATTTTTGTCTTTATTTTTGCTTTGTGTTTATGTTTTGTCTATCTCTTTTTCTAATTCACAATGGGGACATTGTGAGATTTAAGTTTTTGTAATACTTGCACAATTATATGCTGCTTAAGTAGGGGAAAAGAGAATGAGTCACGACCAATAATGCAGTATTCACGACTGAGATTTTTGCCTTAGCAGTTTCTGCTTCATTTTGGGCAAAAATTGCGAGCGCGACTGCTAAATTCACGACAACGACTCATCTTTTGAGGTTTCTTTGTAAAAATTATGACAAATCGCGAGCGCAAATTGCAACTTCACGACCATGACTTCATTTTATGTTGTGTTGTGTTGTTTTCAATGTTACTTTGTGATTGCTACTAAATCCTTCCATTTTTGAGTTCTTTAAATAGATGATTTATATATTTATTAGATTATATGCTTATTACATTTGAGATTATTGAATATGTTATGAGGGTTAGAACTTTGTTGGCAATTGACCTTATTTTAAAAGCTGAGCATACCATTTGGAAGACCTTTACCAAAATTTTAAAGTCTTTAGTTAATTATCTAAACAATATTTGGATATGGACTATTTTTACATCCTTACTTGAACATGAAAATAGAAAGGAAATGGCAACTTAAGTTTTCCTATGTTTGTTTCAAGTCAATAAAGGATAAAGGTATTGAGAAAGAGCAAAAACCGAGTGGAGTGAAATAACAGAAGGACCGTTACGAAAAAGGTAAAAAGTGGTATGGAGCATAAAATGCAACCACTTATGAGGTTTTTCTATGTTAGTGAAAAAGAAAAGACAAGAAGAAAAAAAAAAAAGAAAGACAGAAAAGAGAAAGCCAAAGTGCACTACTAAGTGGCATGGAGCATAAAATGCAACCAATTTTGAGTGACAAAAGGTGAGCAAGTGGTATGGAGCATAAAATGCAACCACTTTTGAGCGTTAGAAATAGGTTACCCAAAAATGCCCAAAAGCTGGAGAAACAATTTTTATTGTGGCTTACAGGAACCATTTTACTACCCAAAAGCTAAGAAGATGCTACCCGGGTTAGAAATGTTTGTTGATGTACTGGATAAGAAGTCATAAGCGACAACTGAATTGGAAATAGAAGATCTCATGCAGCCTAGTCTCTTTGATGAGGTTGCAGTTATCACAGGAGATGACAAAAATCGAGACCTGTTGAGCCTAATCACGCCAAGTGAAGGTCCCCTCACCAATTGGTACCTTGAGAAGGAAAACACTGCTGAAGACAAGCCCCTTCCCGAGTCCAGCTTAGTATTATAGTGTAATTAAGTCTTGTACTGAGTCTAAGCCTGATCCCGAGTCTGAAATCGAGTCAACGTCCAGTCCCAGTTCTGAGTCTTCTAGGTCAAGCTTAGAATATCCAAATTTTAAATTCAATGTAATCTCTCAGGACGATTATGTCCCTTTCAATAAAATATCACCAATTATTGATTACTCTGAGTGTTCATCTTTCCAAGTATCTCTTAGCAAAAGAGAAATGGAAAAAATCAAAGAAATAAATAAAAAAATGAAAAAATATAATTGGCAAAGAAGAAAATGAACATACATACACTGCATATGATTGTGCAAACAGGGAACGTGTCAGTAAATGCCTAAAGAAATTTGCTGATTGTTTCACGGGAATAGACCCAACAATAGCAGTTTACAAGATTCAAGTATACCCCATGGATAAGCCAGTAAAAACAGAAGCTAAGGAGGCTAAAAACAGAATGGTCCTTGAAAATCAAGGAAGAAGTTAAACAACTAGAGAACAAAGTTCATAGACCCCATCGCCTACCCAACATGGTTAGCAAATATTGTGCCGGTGCCAAAGAAAGATGGCAAAGTCAGAATGTGTGTGGACTACCGAGATTTTGAATAAAGCATGTCCGAAGGACGACTTCCCCCTGCCGCATATTGACTTGTTGGTAGACAGAATGACTGGACACGAAATGGTCTCCTTGACCGATCTTGCTGTCGGCTACAATAAAATAATGATGCATCTACCAGACAAAGAGAAAACAACATTCACCATGGAGTGGAGAATCTATTGCTACAAGGTTATGCCTTTTTGGCTCAAAAATGTCGGGGCAACCTATCAAAGAATTACAATTTGGGGGCATGGACGTGGTCGAAAAATCCACCCAAAGCTTCTAATAGCCATCAATTCATCCTGGACGTGTGGATCAGTTCACTAACTGGATTGAAACATCCTCTTATTCAGTTTTGAATGCCAAGAAGGCAGCACATTTCGTTCGTACCAACATCCTTTGTCGGTATGGAACAAGATTTGAGATCACTAATAACGGGTCTCATTTTCAAAGGAAATTTTCTGATTTGCTGAGAAAAAAAAAAGATTCAACATCACAGGTCCTTACCTTATCGGCCAAAAACAAATGAGGTTGTAGAGGTTACAAATAAGGCTATGAAAGTTATTTTTGCATAAAACAATTCAAAAGCACAAAGCTTGACACGAACAACTACCGAATGCCCTGTGGGATACAGGATTTCGATCGGAACACCTACCGGGGGCAACTCCGTTTTCCTTTGGTATATGGTATGGAAACAATACTGTCTGTTGAACTGGAAGTTCGGTCGGCAAAGAATCATTTAGAAAAGTCAAATCAGCGAAGCAGATTAGGCTAAGAATTACATTCTTCAATTCTTTGGCATTGATGAGAGATTACAAGCAATCCATCAAACTCAAGTTTAGTAGAGAAGAATGCTAGACACTTCAACAAAAAGGTCAAAGACCACAAGTTAGAAGAAGGTTGTTTGGTTCTGAAAGAAATTAGACAACCAGTCATAGATCCTCATGGGAAGTTCCGCCCTCATTGGGCTGGACCCTACATTCTAAAGAAGATACCTCCCGACGAAGCCATCACTTTAACAGATCTGGATGATTTGGAATTCGTAAACCCATGCAATCTGGATCAGCTTAAAAAGTACTACACATGAAATCACTCCTTGTGATTTCTATGTAAAGGAAGAGCTACAAAGAACTGATTCTCCCATGAAATGTGAAGGAAGATACGTAGGAAGTCGAAGAGGGGCCCGATCTAAATAAAAAAAAACATTCATTATTTTCTTTACCAATTAAAAAAAGAAGCAAAAAAAATAATAAAAAAAGCCCGCTAAGCAGAAAAACCAAAAAGGGCGGCTTAGGCAAAAATCGGGGCCCGCTAAGCTGAAAACACGAAAAGGGCGGCGTAGGCAAAAATGGGTAGATCGCTAGACTGAAAAACTGAAAGGGCGGTCTAGGCAAAAGTTAAGGAAAAAGCTCGCTAAGTCAAAAACCCGAAAGGGCAGCTTAGACAAAAATTAGAGAAAAAAGAAAAAAAAAGATAAAGTAAGAGATGCTTGGAAAGATAAATCAATTAAAATTATCATTCATGCGTCTATTCTTCGAAGAAAAATCATCAATCCAATGACCCAAAAGAGTCAAAATTCCATCAAGTGCAAAAAAGACCAGAGTCTGAAAAAATCCCTAGGAGTCTAGTCTAAACTAAGTCTTTATGTATGCATAAAGCAACATCATCCTTATTCCCCCTGGAGTCTAGTCTAAACTAAGTCTCCATGTCTGCATGAAGCAACATCGTCCGTATCCCCCCTCAGAGTCTAGTCTAAACTGAATCTCTTTGTGTCTGCATGAAGGAATATCATCCGTGTCCTCTTTAGGTCCCACTTGTCTCCCTAAGAGCTAAACCAATCTACTCGCCTGTGTCAGTCCATCCCTCCAACTCACTCAGCAATGCATTCCTCCTAATCTTTTCTAAGGTGAGGTGACGAAAAAAAAAGAAAAAATAAAAAATAAAAAAATAAAAAAACAAAAAAGAGAAGAAAAAAAACGAAGGAAAAATTGTCCAATTTTTCATGGCCTAAAGCCGCTCGATCCAAAGTCCGAACGGTCTCGGTAAGAACAATACTGCCAATGCAGCTCATCCCCTTCCATTCGCCTAACCATCAGGGCAGAATTGCAAATCTCCAAAGCTTTGGTCCTTGTTGAATAAACCATGAAGCAAACAGAAAGCAAAGGCTCGCATCCTCATCCTCATCTTGTTTGGGACATTTGATTGAGCCTCCAAGAACTCATCAATTAACGGCAGCAGAATTGCCTTCTAATCATCAATGATCATGGCCTTAGCTTATGGTCGGATAAACTGAAACATGCCTTCAAACGACCAAACATACCCAATTTTTACCTCATGCCTAACTAAAGGGGCATTGGGGGGCACCCTATAATTGTTCAGAACCTCCGCAAAGAGGGGGAACATCTCCTCCATCATGACCCCGAACAGAAAAACATGGGCATCCGGTTCCCAAAATCTGATGCAAGCCCGTAAAAAGTCCCAGTCAATGACCACTCCCCTAAGGGTAGCAATTGGAGAGAGACCGTATCTCCCCATATTGATCTTTTCTACTTTGGAGAGACTTTTAGTACAACTGTGCATACTGTGACTATAAAAAGGATTCATTCTTGAATAAGAAAAAGAAATGAAAAAAAATCAATTTGGTCCCAAGGGCCCAAAAAATCAATTTGTCCTCAAAGGCCCAAAAAAAATCAATTCGGCCCCAAGGCCCCGAAAAATCAATTTGGCCCCAAGGCCCCGAAAAATCAATTTGGCCCCAAGGCCCCGAAAAATCAATTTGGCCCCAAGGGCCCGAAAAATTAATTTGGCCCGTAGGGCCCAAAAAATCATTTTAGCCCTAGGGCCCAAAAATCAATTTGGCCTCAAAGGCCAAAAAACAATCAATTTGGCCTCAAAGGCCCAAAAAACAAGTTTGGCCACAAAGGCCCAGAAATTCATAATTTTTGGTACTAAGTACCCCAAAATTCCTCGAACTCAAAATTCGCTATTCAGACAACCACTGGCTCCCATAAATCATTTTTATGGTTGCTAGTGGGGGGCAACTATGAATACTCAAATTTTGAGGCTCGAAAAGCCTGTTTTCCTGAACTGCAAACAGTCCGGCCAGACTGGAGGCATTTCAGAAAAGTTTTCGGAAGTATGCCAATATGGCACTCAAAACGTCCGAAACGTCGCGAGGGACCTAGGGATACTTTCGGAATAATTTATGGAGGTACAAAACTCCCGAAAAAGCCTCTGTAATGAAAAATAACAGGTTGGACCACCCTGGCTGGTGGTCCCGACCGCCGGCACCGACCACCGACAACCAGCGATCTCCGGCAACCGTCGACCGCCCTCGTTGGCGGTCGCCTACCGCCCTCTCGGCGATAACCGATCGTCCTCTAGCTGATTTTCCTTATAAAAACAGCCCCAGTCCTTCATTTTTACTCACCGCTTGTGTTGACGAGCTTTCTTTTCTCCCTTTTTGCTTTAAGTAATTCTTAATTATTACGAGCTGCTTGTGTTGACGAGCGATCTTTATCCCTCCCTCACTCCTTGTGATTCTTTTATTGCTTTCCATCTTCATCATTTAATTTTTGCATTATTTAGTTGTGTTGTGATCACTTAATTAATGTAGCATTATTGGAGATCTGACAAATTGAAGCTCCGGAGTGGAAGACGTCTGAATCAGGTATGCTAAAAGAAAACTCTGCTTATTTCAATTTAAGTATCATATGCACACTTCTCTTCTACTCCAATTCAGAATCCAATCATTACATAAATGCATCCATCCAATTAGCTTTAATTAAACAGATCTAAAGCTAAAATACCTGATTAATCAATAATCGAGGTATTCAAGCTCAGATCCGAACTTATGGGCTAAGAATGTCTAGTTAATCCATAACTGTGGCATAACGCCCCTAGTTTGAATAAATCGGCTAAAAAAAGTCCAATTAATCAATAATTGTGGCTAAAAAGCCTAAATTTCATCACTTTTGGTAGTAAAATTGCCTAAATTACAGTTCAAATCTTAGATTCGGCCCCAAAGGCCCAAAAAAACCAGATTTCGCCCTAAAGGCTCAAAATTCACTGTTAGGCCCATAAGGCACAGAATTCACAATTAGGGCCATAAGGCCCAAAATTCACCATAAGGCCCATAAGGCCCAAAATTCACAATTAGGCCCATAAGGCCCAAAATTCACCGTTAGGCCCATAAGGCCCAAAATTCACCATTATGCCCATAAGGCCCAAAATTCACAATTTGGCCCCTAAGGCCCAAAAATCACATTTTGCCTACAAATGCCTGAAAATCACAATTTTGGCAACAAATGCCTAAAAAACAATTTTGACACCAAGTGCCAAAAAAAAAAAAATTTGCTACTAAGTACCCAAAAATCGAACCCCTTTTAAAAAGACAATTTTGAACTACGTGGACTTTGATCCCTTATTCAAATAAAGGGTACGTAGGCATATTTGAGATTAAACCTCAAATAACAAGTCAAAATTGTCAAAAACATCAATATTATCAAAATCATCAAAGCACTTTTCCCTGCATTTCATATACATTTAACATGGTAGTTAATCTGCATGACATTGGCCCAGAATCCACCTCGGGTTTGAAGATTGTGCTTTAATCTATTGGGCTAATTAATTTAAATATTAGGTTAATTAATTAAAAAGGAGTCATATAAGGTTTTTTCCTAGTTTACCCTAAAGAATTAAACAAGGTGGCGACTCATATTCACGTGCATTCATCCCTATCACTTTGCATTGCATCCCGCACTTGCAGCCGTCTTTCGTGGAGGGGTTCACACTTTTCCATTTTCTATTTTAGCAAAAAGGGAATTTATTCAGTCCATGTTTAAGTTTGGTTAGATCTTTAACTTTATATTTTGTTTGCTAAAGTTTTTCTACATGGTATGTTCTACTTAATAACTTAGGTTTATTTTTAATGATTGTTTTGATCTTGACAACATGTTTCAAATAATTCAAATGGATAAGTAAAATACAATATGAAAACATAAATCCATAAAAAGTTACTGCATCTTTAGCATTATTTTGCTTAGGGACAAGCAAAAACTTAAGTGTGGGGGAATTTGATGGCATTGCCAAAGTAGCATTTTTCACTATGTTATTTTCTATGATTGTGTGTCTTTTGTTATGTTTTAGTTGTTTCTTGTAGTTTTGGGTTAGAAAACTTGTAGGTATGAAGTCAAGCCTTGGACTAGGAAAATCCTAGCAAAAAAAGGGTTGCAAAGGCTAAAGTTGGTGCTGAGTGTGCAAATCAGGAGAAAGTCGTGAGCGCGACTTGATTCTTCACAGTCGCGATTTGGACTTAAAACAAGATAGTAAATTTAGCGGTAAAGTCGAGAGCATGACTTGGGACTTCACGGTCGCGATTTCCGCTTGAAATCAGACAGTAGCTCTTGTGAACAACTCGCGAGCGCGACTTCCATGGCACGAATGCGACACAACATTCAAAAGGTGATGCAGAACCCCAGCCTATTGGAGACTGAAACGACACATACCCTAGTATGATTTCTAGATTAGATAATAATTCACTAATCTAAAGAACCCTTAATTGAATTACAATTAAGAACACTTATTATGGATTGTTTGAATTAACATGCACAGAAACAAGATTCACACAATTATTATACTAACCTTATTCGTTGTGAAATGTCGAGAACCAAGACTCTTTTTGAGAAGAAGAAAGATATCATTCAATGATAATGAAAAAATTCATGCATAATTGACTGCCAAACGTCATAAGTGGCCCTTATATATAGCCACAATACAATAGCTAGTTTTTTAATAAAAAATAGAGACAAAATCCTAAACTACCCTTAATGAAAAGGGTTTATCATAAAAAAACAGAACCTAATACGTGAGCGTAACTTTGCGATAAATTACACAGAAACTTTGTACAACTTGTCGCGAGCGCGATCCTTACATTCGCGGGCGCGAAATGGTGCACTGAGACACAGAAACTCTAGATGTTTTGTCGTGGGCGGGACCTTTCATTTCGCGAGCGCGAAAATGCTCCAGGAGACATAAAAACTCTGGTTCCATATTCGCGAGCATGACTCTCCCCTGCACTAGCATGATTTGGCTACTGTTCACTTCCAAATGGCTGATTTTCTCTTGGTTCCAATGTAGTGAGCTGAACCAACCTCTGTCCACCCTCAGTAGTGAACATATCTTCTTTACTTTGCTATTCTTCTTTCATATAGACTTGTAAGATCTGCATGTATGGTTGCATGAGTCCATTAGTAGTTCCTTTGAGCTCTTTTGCCCTTGACCTTGTCATCGGCCATTGTGGAGGTCTTAGCTCATTTGTCTTTGAGTGAATTGTGCTTACATCATCCCCTCCCCCTTGAAAAGGATTTGCCCTCGAATCTGAATCAAAAGTAAAGGGAGATAAATAAGAAACATTAAAAGCATTACTAACACCATACTCACCAGGAAGATCAATTTTATAAGGATTGTCATTGATCCTCTCCAACACTTGAAAAGGTCGATCTCCTCGCGCATCAAGCTTAGACTTGCGTTGAGTAGGAAATTGTTCCTTCATCAAATGAATCCAAACCCAATCACCTGGTGTGAAGACCACCTTTTACGTCCCCTATTAGCTTGATCAGCATACACCTTATTTTGCTTCTCAATGTGTTCACATGCTATCTTGTGTGTGGATTGTACTAATTCCGCCTTGGCTTTCCCATCTAAATTAGACAACTCATGGAAAGGTAAAGGCAACAAATCCAAAACATTTAAAGGGTTAAAACTATACACAATTTCAAATGAAGAATAACCTGTAGAAGAATTAATAGAACGATTATATGCAAATTCAACATGTGATACGTAATCCTCCCAAGTTTTCAAGTTCTTACCAATAATAGCACGCAACATAGATCATAGAGTTCGATTCACGACTTCAGTTTGACAATCCGTTTGTGGGTGACAAATAGTAGAAAATAACAGCTTAGTTCCTAATTTTCCTCACAAAACACGCCAAAAGTGACCTAAAATTTTAGAATCTCTATCTGACACAATAGTCCTAGGTATACCATGCAATCGAACTACTTCCCTAAAGAACAAATCAACTATACGTGTTGCATCATCTGTTTTATGGCAAGAAATGAAATGTGCCATCTTACTAAATCTGTCCACAACAACAAATACTAAATCTTTTCCCTTTCTAGTCCTAGGCAATCCTAATGTAAAATTCATAGATATATAAGTCCAAGGTTCACTAGGTACTGGTAAAGGAGTATACAACCCATGTGGCATAGACTTAGATTTGGCCTGTTTACATGCAAGACATTGTGTACACACTTTCTCAACATACCTTCGCAGGTTAGGCCAATAAAAATGTTCACTCATCATATTTAAGGTCTTTTGCACACCAAAATGTCCCATTAATCCTCCAGCATGTGATTCCTTAACAAGCAATTCTCGAATTGAACAAATAGGTATGCACAATTCTTTTTCCCGAAAAAGAAACCCATCGTGCAAATAAAAGTTGTCAAAAGAGCCATATTCACATGTCTTAAAAATAGTAGCAAAATCAGAATCATGTTCATACATCTCTTTCAAATGCTCAAATCCTAGCAACTTAGAACTAAGCATTGATATTAATGAATGACGTCTTGATAATGCATCAGCAACCACATTCTCTTTTCCTTGCTTATATTTAATCACATAAGGAAAAATTTCAAGGTATTCAGACCACTTACCATGTCTTTTGTTTAACTTACCTTATCCCTTCAAGTATTTGAGAGTTTGATGATTGGTATGAATAACAAACTCATTAGGCGGCAGATAATGTTCCCAAACTTCAAGGGCTCTTATCAAAGCATAGAACTCCTTATCGTAAGTGGAATAATTCAAGTGTGCTCCACTTAGCTTTTCGTTAAAGTACGCAATGGGGTAACCTTCTTGCATAAGAACAACACCAATACCAATCCCGGAAGCAAAATCTGGTAATCTCAAAACAGGAGTAGTACTAAGTCGTTTTTTCAATGTATTAAATGCATGTTCCTGTTCTCTACCCCATTAAAATCCCACGGACTTCTTAATTACCTCATTGAGAGGTGCAACAATGGTGCTGAAGTCCTTAACAAACCTCCTATAAAAACTTGCTAATCCATGAAAGGATCTAACCTCAGTTGCATTCGTAGGTGTAGGCCATTTCTGGATAGCCTTAACCTTTTCCTTATCTACCGCCACCCCATGTGAGCTCATAATAAAACCTAAGAATATGACACTATTAGTACAAAATGTGCATTTCTTAAGGTTAGCATACATCTCTTATTCACACAACTTTTTCAGCACAAATTCAACATGCCTTCTATGTTCTTCTAGGTCTTTGTTGTAAATTAAGATGTCATCAAAATACACAACCACAAATTTCCCTATAAAATCACGCCAAACATGGTTCATTAGTCTCATAAAAGTACTAGGTGCATTAGTTAAGCCAAAAGGCATTACTAACCATTCATACAAATCATATTTTGTTTTAAGGGCAGTTTTCCTTTCATCACCTAACTTCATCCTAATTTGATGATAGCCACTTTTCAAGTCAATTTTTGTAAAAATATTAGCACAATAAAGCTCTTCAAGCATATCATCTAATATAGGAATAGGATGGCGATACTTTACAGTGATTTTGTTGATCGCTCTACAATCAACACACATACGCATGGTTCCATCTTTCTTGAGCATAAGTAGCACAGGTACTGCGCATGGACTAAGACTTTCCCGAATGTGTCCTTTAGCCAATAATTCCTCCACTTGTCATTGCAACTCCTTAGTCTCTTCGGGATTGCTTCGGTAGGCTGGTCTATTTGGAATTTGGGCTCCACGTACTAGATCAATTTGATGCTCGATCCCTCTTATTGGTGGCAAACTAGGGGTTATCTCCTCTGGAAACACATCTTTGTATTCCTGCAATAACTCAGAAAAGGCATTTGGCAACTCAACAGTTGGATTAGTTTCAATCATCAAATTGGGACAAAAACGTAACATAATTAAAGCTCTATTTCCTAAGTATGCACTATTCCCCTCTCTCTCCTTACAATAAAAGGAATGTTTACTCACTTTTTCACTTTGCTCACTCTACTCTCCTTTTACCTCAACACTCATTAACTTTTTCTCTCCTGCACATCTCTCATTTTTACCCTTATCTGTGCAGTCACTCACCAATGGCCTGTTTATTTGTTTTCTTTTGCTAATAGGCTATTTTCTCTCATTCTTTTTACCTGCCTCACTTCCCTTACCTACTTTAGTAGATTGTTGTAACTTGACTTGATCTGCATAAACCTCTTTAGGACATAATGGTACAAGTACATGCTTTACATTATGAAAAGAAAAAGAAAATCTATTAGTAAATCCATCATGCATCACACGCCTATCAAATTGCCATGGCCTTCCTAACAAAATATGGCCATCTTGCATGGGCACAACATCACACATAACCTCATCCGCATATTTGCCAATTGGGAAATGTACTCTACACTACTTTGTGACCTTAGCTTCACCACTATCATTCAGCCACTAAAGTCTATCTGGGTTAGCATGCTTAACAGTGTCTAGTCCTAATTTTTCCACCAAAATAGTACTAGCACAGTTAACTTGACTTCTCGAGTCAATAATCATGCTACAAACTTTACCTCCAATCAAGCATCGAGTATGAAAAATATTCTCACGTTGTTCTACTGCTTCTT
>CAOGCB010203582.1:0-12750 GCA_948266635.1 Cnidoscolus chayamansa | reverse complement strand
TATAACTGCTTTTCCTCTCCAATAATGTAAGCAATTCTGAATTCTTCTGTTTTATAGGAGCTCCACAAGAGGCGCTTGAAGATAAAATCAAAGCTTCATAAGAAATCTGAAGGTACCTTTGTCCATTAAGTATTATACATTGCATATGGGACTATTTAATATCTTCATATGGATTTCAGATGACAGTGACACTAGCAGATCTCATGGCAAAGACCTCAAACCTAGTGACAGTAAAGATACAGGTAGAAAAATTGAAGACTCAAGTGTTGCCAACTTGAAGAAAAACCTTGACATTATTAATTCCTCACCACAACATGAGAATTTAGCAGTAGATCAAGCACCAAAGAAGCGCCAGAAATTATATTGGGGGTATGTTTTGGCATTAGCCACTGGCTATGGATTATATTGCATACAAGCAGACCTTTATATTACTTGCTCTGATTGATTCTTGGTAGCTGTGATTTGTAAACTTAATGCCTGTATGGTATTATGATATGAGGGAGAAAATTGCTTTTTCAGAAGGAAAGAAAAAAAAACAACTACTCTGTTTTAGATGCTATGTAAAAAGTTATTTGGAAAAAGGTATTTTGTTGTTTTAGTGTTCTTATGGCTAAAACGAATTAAATTAATTTTATACTATTATTTACTACTCTCTAACTAATTTTCTCAACAGAAATGCTTAACAGATCGTTAAGAGACTTGCTTGTAGCACACGTTTAGCCTGAAAATTCATAAATAGACTAGAATTTGAAGTGCCACAAGGACTACTGTTTTAGAAGGATACCTGTGAGCTTTATCTTTCCAATTTGGAAAATCAAGCTTTCTTTGGTCTGAAAAGATAGTCGGAAACAGTCATATGTGGAATGTGAAAATGATGCATCACTTGGTCCATCCAGCATTTGGTTATACAATGTTGGGTAGTCCTCCCCCTGCACATAGACCTCACGAACCAGTTCCATAATTTCAAGGTTGAAACCTCCAAGTTTTAACGAACTAGTTGTTCCTTTAGGGGCATTGGAATGATCCTTTCTGGCAGTGTTGTAAAAGGTGCCAAAAGGCACCGGATTTGGTGAAGCACCCTTCGAGGAGGCGAGTGCCTTTGACCCTTGTGGCACCAGGCAAGAGACCCAAAGGCATTGCCTCACTGAAATGACAATATTTTTTTAATGCTTTTAAATAGCAAAATAAAAACCCCGGCCTTTTCCAATCTTTCAAAAAAGGAATATTTTCTTGGTCTCCTGCCAACAGCTAGCAGTTATATCTTTCTTTTTGCTCTCTTACTCTCCTCTTCTCCTGCTTCCTTTCTCTCTCTTACTCTCTTTCTCCCTTCCAGACCTGCAGCAGCAGATTCTTTTTTGTAATAAGAAATCGTCTTGGCATTTCTGTAATAAGAGTTAATCATCGTTTGGTTTTTGCAGTTAATAATTTGAAAGCAGCTTGTTCTCATTTTGTAATATCATTTTGGAGGAAATTGTCTTGCTTTTATTATCAAATTTGAATATATAAGCTAAGCCATGAAAGTTGCAGCTTGCTTCTGTGATTATTTTGGCACTTTCTTTGAATGGTTTCTTTTTTCTTTGTGACCTCCATTATTTAAAATTGTGCAATGCCCTTTGGAAGTCCATACTGATGCTGCAAATATTTCTTGGATTCTTTATTTTTTTAATTGACTTTTTACAGGCTTGACACGAAGGAAAGGTGGGAAAGGAAAGCCAACATGTAAATATCACGATGAAAATCTGGCTTTCTCGACTTCCAGATTTTGGTCATGTTTAACAGTAGGCAGAAAAATTGCTGAGGCAGATTGATGTTGAATTTGCTTTACATGTTGAAATAGCACAAGCATATAACAACTGTGAACCAACCAACGAGGAATATCTGCCAACTGCTATTCTATCGGGATAAACCATTATATTATTTCAGCGGTGGATGACAGATTGATTAGATGGAAATATATTGATTTAGATGTAATGCTTCTATTGTTTTTGTGTTTTTGTGTAATGCTTCAGTCAATGCATCAACTTAATTGATTTTTTTTTAAATTAAATTTTCTTATTTAAAATGAAATAATTTTTTTTTAATTTAAAAAAAATTAAAATTAAGCCTGATTTTATATTGGATGGTTATCTTTGGCTCGGGCAGTGATGAATCTATCAAATTCCCCACCTTTTGCAGCTCTACTGATTTCTGCCTCACATCAGCAAGGTAATTCGACTCCCAGCAATTTCCAGAATAGCATCATCATTTATATATAAATTTGATGTATTGAACGGATTAAAAATGTGCTCGAATATAAAGGGTTCCACTTTTCAAAGGGATTATAGAGGGAATTCCTTGTAGTTATACTAAGCGTTAGTAAATTGCTGGAGTAGCCAGTAGCAGTGCCAGTGGTAGGAAAGAGGAATGAGATGGCAACGAGTCATGTTATAGCACATGTAATCTTATCTTCAAGCCGCGCAACTTACTGTGAAGGTGATTATTACGTACATTTCCAGAATTTAGATGTCCGATAAGCAGCCATGTAAAATTCATTGCAATAATCATATAGCAAAAAACTTCAGGATATTTATCATTCAGCTCAAACGACCTAAATTAGGGTCCAAAATTCGAATTCCAAAATTACATGACAAAGTTAGTACACTCAAAAACTGGTTACAGCTGATTCAACACTTGAATGTTGGACGGGAAATGGTGGACAAGAAAACATGTCCCAGAACACTCGATTCAAGTGTATTAACAAAGAAACCTTCCAAAAAAAGAAACAAGAAAGAAGAATGCACCACTGCACTAGTCTTCAGATCAATCATGACCCGCAGTGAAATTATTACCACATGCACTGCACTGTCCGCAAATATCCAAATCAAATTGCAGGGTTAAGAGCTCGCTCTATTTCCTCCAAGGATCTTCCCTTTGTTTCCACAACATTACCCGCTATGTACAAGACTGCAAGAACGCAGATGGCTGCAAATCCCAAATACACAGTGCTGATCCCAAACTTGTTTACAACGCTTAAGAAATAGAGACCAATGAAGAAATTTGAGATCTGTTACCAAAGAAAACCAGGATTTCACAGATTATCAGTTTTCCTGTCATGAATAAGTGATTATAGATATACGTCTAGTACATACAATACATACACAAAAATACGAACACACATGCCTATAGAACCCTCATTCTGGAAAAGAATCATCTGCCATTCACCCTGCCCCAAATCAAAGGAATGCATAAAGAATTCAAAGTCATCATCCAGGTGCCCCAATGTCCAATCTTTGCTTTATGTGGTGAAGCTATTTTCTACTTTCCTCCTTAAAACTAGATTCTAAAGGAACAAATCGAAGGCAAATCAAATCCTTCAAATACAGTTAGTTTGTCTATATCGCTGCTCATGAATAGTAAGGAAGTTTTCTTCCTCCCGACTTACCCAATGCATGCCCAAGGATAAAGAAACTGCTTTTGCTCTGATTCTGGAGGCAAATATCTCTGGCAAAAGAAGAGCAGGCACAGGACCAGCACCAAGTGAAAAGGACAACACATAGCTGTGTCATGTGATAAAAGACATTTAGGTTTCACAAGCCAAAAAAGATATAATTGCAAGAACCCCTAGCAAGGAAGATCAGCAACTAACCAAACAGTCCCAAGAACAGCAAGGGTGCCAGAATACGGTGCCAGGACCTTCCAAGTGAAGGTCAAAGAGAGCAGCAACATTGAAGCAGCCTTCACAAGCATAGAACGCAAGATGGAAAAATCAGGCATGAGAATATCCTTAAAAATGGGCAATAAATTTTGCATGTTAAAAGAGGTCTTGTATGAAAAATAGACTAAAACTGGAATATATATATATATATATATGCATGCATTTCAGCTACGACAGTTTCACATTCGTTATGTTGGTTGTGCACTGGAAGAAAAATGTTGCTGGCATTACCTTCTACATCAATATCGATTACATCTGTAATGCCTAATTACCCATTTAAGGGAATAACTCCTACTTCGGCACCCTAGTATAAATTGAGAATTTCAGATAAAACCATGTTTTGGACAAGGAAATATAGAGGATATTTCGCACACAAAGGTGCCTATGAAGAAGACATCTGGTAAATCCACCAAAATCTACAGGATGCAGATCCATTGCTAGTGTGTCATCTAACTGAAACACAATGCATTTTATTATTATATGATATATTTAGAGGAAAATTATTTACATGAAGGAGACAAGTTCCTCCAAAGAAAAATTTACTATTTCAGTTCAAAATAAAAAGGACCCAATGGTCATGATACTTGTTACCATCTCTATTCTTTGATAAAATTAATCATATTAGGGATCGAACTGGTAAGAGAACTTCAAAAAGATGCTTTCAGCGAATCAGCAATAAAAGGTAGAGGAGACAAAAATATAAAGTTACTAGCAGGACCAAAATGAAACTGCACAAGCTTCAAGCACTTTAAGCTATGCATCTGATTGAAGAAAAAATTTCAACAGAACCCAAATCTGTCTAAATATAGTTTTATCCTAAAATAAGCATACCATTCCCAAAAAGCTTGTAACTAGAAGACTTTTTCTTCCTTGTCTGTCCATTAAAGATGATGCCACGGTTGTGCCTGGAAGAAGCCAGTCATATTGAAAATGGAAAGCAAAATAAGAAATATAACAAAAAAATTTCCGTGGATTTCAGAAAGAATACAAAAATATTTATAATTTACCAAAGACATTTGATGCCCCAACAAGGGCACTTGCAGCAACATCAGATGCAATTCCAACACTGCGGAAGACAGCAGTAGAATAATACACCACAGCATTTATCCCAGCCATCTGCTGGAAAAAGAAAAGTGCTACACCAACACTCACGACTGCATCACAACAAACAAGTCATGAGGACAAAACTAAGGCACAAGAAGATCATCTTTGGGATTCCATTTATTCATGTATTATGTTTTTTCCCTTGTGAAAACATGTTCTGACGAGGCATAATTGCTAAGAAGTATTGCGTTTTCAGTGCATGAACCCAATTAACAACCCTAAGATTGTTATTATTCATTGAATCAGCATCACTGGTTTCTCGAAACAGGCAATAAGCTCAACATGAACCACAGGCATATTCCTTGTATGGAGTTCAGTAGTAGTTTCAAATGATGCATCACTAGATATTAACATATAGACTGTGGTAACTAATATGCTTACAAAGTTTTGGCCTGATTTCAAAATCACATAAATTCTGCAAGTCAAAACAACGTAATTTCATCTGATCCAACTTATTTTTGTTCAATGATCTAAAATATTCCAAGTTCAATAACCCATAATCAATAGATTTTACATTAAGACAAGATGCTTGCATATTTTACAGTTACCTTTCCAATAGCGACTACTAAATAGATCAAACCATCCTGCTTCTGGCTCTGCAGAACCTTGACCTCCAACTGCTAAATCTTGCATGACCTCAGCAACTCTTTCTTTACCATAGAGTGTCCCTATGGACTTTTCCGCTTCAGAAAGTTTCCCTTGCTGCAAGGCAATGTGTTTGATGAATAACTCTTTACCAATGAATCAGTAATCTGTATGTAATTACTATCAAACACAAATAAAGAGATTTAAGGTCCACAGAAAAACCTGAAAAAGCCATCGAGGGCTTTCTGGAGAAAATGCCATTCCCAGAGCCAATAAAATAGCAGGGACAGCAGAAATGCCAAACATTGTTCTCCACCTAACAGACAGCAGATAACGAGAACTAAATATTATAAAGCAAAAAGTGATCCACTAAAGGCAATGTCTAAGACAAACTAAGATTTAGGAATTTATACAACAATGAGAATAATACAAAACTAAGATATAGTTTGGACACCCAATTAACTTCATTAATACATGTGCAGAAACCATGAATTTTTGTCTCTTGCAAGTTGTCTAAAGTCCAAGCAAAAAATCCACATCATAATCAATAGAAAGGTCCATTTAAAACTTCTAATTTCCAGTGTAAAATTTTCTAGGTGCTAAGACAAGCTTATTATTATTATTTTTTTAGACATGCAATAGTTACCAAGTCTTCAGTTGTATTTCTTTTGGTAGGTATTATAGCAATTAAAAACATAAATAAATAGCACGCTAACAGTAAGCTTCTACCAAATCTTATTCATATCTAATATCTTACTAAAATAATGTCTGACCAGTGAATTCAGCATTCAATTGGAGATTTCTAGAAGCGCTCAAACTTAACTAAGACTACACGATAATCTAAAAATAAAATTAAATTGCTAAACCAGTAGGGAAGAGGAGAGCCTGTATAATGCTATAGTAACAATATGAACAAAACAATTACACATGGCCTCATAAAATTACAACACTTGTCGATGAAGCATGTGAAATTATACATATCTATACACACACACACATGTGTATGTGTGTGTGTGAAAAATATTGACCTTTTCCAACATTTGACAAAGAAAAATGTCTCGTTGACGTCAGAATTCCAAACTAAATATAGTTTCGTCCCATGATTACACTTTTCTTTCAAAAAAGAAAAGAAGCAAAGAAAGAAAGAGCGATCACTCTACAGTCTAACATTGCTTGACTGGTCTGTTTATTTGCAGCAACAGTTTATTCAGAATCAAGGTTAATATCGGAAGCAGCCCATTTCAATAATCTCTGATGCATGCATATCAAGTTAAAAACCATTATAGATATTATACTACACCACCTGTTCTAGCATGATAGCAGATTCTGGAGGCAGCATTTTTTATGAAATTACATTGTAAAGAGGCAGTGTGTCCTGTCTTATCATGCTCATACATTCTGTTTCATGTTGATTTGACATAAAAAAAAATGAGATTCAAACCAAAGCAAAAAATGCAAACTAGACGTACCATAAAGGATTTCCTGCTAATGGTAATCCAGCCACCAATGCCAACAGAATTCCGATACATATGAAAAGTTGATTTACAGACCCCAATGCACCACGAATTTCAGTTGGTGAAATCTGACCAAAACAATTTTGTTTTAGTATATCATCTCTTGCAAAATTACAGTCAAATGTGACCCCAGAATTGACAAATTACAACCTCAGATATATAAAGAGGCACAACAGCTGAAGATATGCCAATTCCAATACCAGCAAGTAGACGGCCAATTATCAAAGTCTGTACACTCTGTGCAGTAGTACTGTAAACATTTAAAACAATGACAAAAATTAATTTTATTATAAGTATCTAAGATAAGAACTCAACAAGTGAGAATGGACAGACCAAAGAAATGCTCCGATTATGAGAGGGATTGCATCTAACTGAAAAGTTCTTGTCCTGCCAAACTTGTCAGCCAATGCCCCCCCAGTAAATGAACCAAAAGTGGCACCAGCAAGTAGCGTGCTAACTATCCATCCTGCTCAATGTTGCAGTGTAGAAAAATAAGCTATAGCCAATTGATAATTGAAACAGTAAGAGGTTTTAAACAATGAGAAGGAAAAAAGAAATAAACGACCATGATGTCTGATCATATAAATAGCTAGTACCGACTGAACAAAGTCTGAATTACTTTTCCCCTCAACAAATAAAATTGATTATCAATTTCACCAATTCCCTTATTCTTTGATGTATAACAAGCATTCTGCTGTTTGGCTGCGGTAATATCTGCCGCAGTGAAGTTTGACACAAGGAATAATGCTAACAGTACTACCTAAAAATAAATAAATAAAGGATACGAGATCAATATTTGGCATCATAAATTCACAATTTAACTTGATCTTGCCTTGTAAGACAGTGTTTTCAGCTATGGCAAGATCCTTGGAAAGATACTCAAGAGCACCATTCACCACCCTGAAGCATCACAGAAGAAGAGAACACTACAATGAGCCTCATACTTCAAAGTAAGACGCAACAACAATATCATATATGACAGAAGGATAATCATAAATTAATGCACTTTGTCAAAAATCCAGAACCAAATCTAGAAGGACGAAAATAAGCTAAAATCGACAAGTGCAGAACAAAGCAAAGGAAGATACTAGTCCTGATTTAGACATTGGACGTACGAAAGATGGTAACCGAACAAAATAGCTCCCAAACAAGCAACACCGACGAATGGCAAGACAGTTCCAGTAGATTTTGTCTGAGGATGGATAGGAGCAGCTTCTTCAATATCTCCATCTGCGAGTAAGATTCAAATCCGAGTTGCAAGATCAGAGTTCGGAAAAATTAGAGAAACGACAAGAATTTATCAAAGCGCGAAATCAAGAGCTAGAGAACAAACCGGAGGACAGAGCTTTAACCGGACGGGACCTAGAAAAAGCGGTACGCACGAGCTCAGTTCCCATCGAGATGGAATCAACTGGACGCAGTCCACATAAACTGATCCCGCAACTCATGCAGCTGTTATTGTTTAAAGACGATGACGATAACGATAAAGAACTTCTTTTCCTAAAACCACCGGCAATGCCACTGGGGGCGAGCAGACTCCTCCGGTTACGATGCTGAAAACCGACGCCTATGCTAGTGGCGGTGGTGCATTTAACTGCGCATATAGACGCCTGCATCTTCACCTGATTTGAAAATTCATAAGAGCATAAAAAAAAGGTTTGAAAAAGGCAGAGAAAAACGCAGAGACCGAAAGGAATTGAAAAGTGATATGAAATTGAAGATGATCAAAACGAAACCGTTTGGAAGTAGGTGACTCACTGTTGCGTTTCAGAGAATTTTCTATTTCCGTGTGTCCCTGGTTGCTCGCTGGCTTTGCGCTCTGGTTTCCATTTATTGTTTGTTTGGTTACAGGTCATAGATAGAGAGACTTCGGGAAGTCCGTTGAGAAAGAAAGGATATATACAGTTCACTTACAATAAAGAGTTTCCGAAACAAGAACAAAGCTGGTGAAGAATTCAACTCTCTTTATTTTCATTTTTTAAATAAATAAAAATAAAATTCAATTTCAAATTTATCTTTTTTTAAAGGAAAGTTAAAAAAAAAAAAAAAAAAAGGAAATGAGAAATGGATGATTACGTTGATTAGATTTTGGGTTGCGTTTCTGTGAGGTGCACGTGGATATTCACCACCGCTTCTCTCTGTTTCCTTTGCTGCTTGTGCTTGCAGCACCGATAGATACTACACTACTAGAACTAGTTCCTGCTTTGTTGGACTGGTTATATATATTCTTTTGCTATAAATCTGTCCCCGAAATTATTTTTTCATATAATAAAAAAAGTTACTGATTTATTTACTTACATAATTCAAGAAATAATTTATTTTTCTTTAATTAATGAGAAAAGCTTTTTCCTTTAAGCATTTTAAAATTCCGTGCCTAATTATATGGTTAATACCTTGGGCCTTGTCAATGATGGGGTCCACAAAATCTAGCGATGCTGAAGAAGGATTTGGATTGAAGGGCTTGCTCGAAAGTTCGACTTTGTATTTTCTGGTTTGTGTTCTTAGCGAATACTTTGCATCTGAAGTAAAGAGAGCCCTATTCAGTAGCTGAAGAAATTTTAATTAGTCACTTTTTCTAATTACAGTCCTAAGCCCATGTCTGTATATTAATCTATAGGCCCAGAGCCTCTAACTATGTGCCAGCGCCCCCTTTGAGGGGTTTAATATAACGAAGTCCAAGTAAACAAAGTGAAGGCCGCCTAGCACTGATTTTTCTGGTTCCAAGGCAGCAGATTGAACAAGTACATTCACGACATTCCATCCATCACTGTAAAATCAGCCCAACTCATCATAAGATTTCAGTATTTGTACTTTATGATGGTAAATGAACTAATACCAGCTGTTTTTTAAAAAATTTAAACTTAACTTAGAATCTTCTATTTGAAATTGAGTCAAATATTAATCAAATCAAATTTAATTTATTTTAAATTTTTATTTTATTGAATTAAAATTTAAATATCTTTAAATAAATTTCTATTTTATAATTTTAAAGACTTTTAATTTTAAAATAATAAATTTCTTTAAAAAAACTAATCAATTTTGTAATTTTAATTATTTTAATTTAAAAATAATAATTTTAACATTAAATAATTTTAATTAAATAGCTATATTAATAAATTATTTTATAAACTTATAAATAAACAAACTTTCGAATTTTAACGAACTGAATATCTAAAAATTTAAATTTGACTTATTTACTAAATAAATTTAAAAACTAAACTTGAATTTGATTTATTTAAAAAATAAATCGAGATTTTATCGAGTATAGCCTCGAATAGCTCATGAACAGTTTGGTTCATTTACGATCCTATTTGTATTAAGTAAAAAATTATAAATTAATTTTAATTTAACTGTAAAAAAATATTGAGACCATGTGTCAATTTTTTGGGGGTTTTTATTTATTTTTCTTCCATGGATAGACATATTCTGCAGCATTCCTAATGTTTGGCTTTGTTGGTAACCACATTTTACTGCTAATTCCATAATTTTCTCGCTTACTCTAACTAACTATATACTTATGTGGAAGCATCAAACATCCATTTTGGAAAGCATAATTCTAGAAATTTAGCTATGCCCATTATCTCAAATCCACTCCATCACCTTGTTCAAAGCAATGCACCCACTCGACAGTTTCTTCATACTATAAGATTCTACTTTCAAGTCATCAAATCTGATTTCGTAATTAGCTAAATTAATAAGCACTATTAGATGCAACTACATACATAAAGTTCATTAATTTCAAAACCATGTTTGTCTAACCCACTTGGCGGGCCATGCATGCTTGGTGATTTGGGCAATCTTAATCATAGTATATTTATTTAAAACTCTGCATTTCTTCAATCAAGGAAAAAGGAAAAGCACGAGAATTGACTTGTAAAAGATAAGTAAAATTCAGTAATTAGGTAGGAGACATATTATCACAAGAAAAGGACCTTGCCAAAATTATTGATCAACCCCTATCTATAATAGGCTTCTATTTAGCTTTCTTGTTATTTTTTTAATCATTAAAATACAATATCAATTACAAACCAGAAAAGCAAATCTTTAAAAGTGGAAGAGGGATAATTTTATTAATAAATAAATGAAGGGCGAGAATGTGTATCCATAATTCCAAATGGCAAGAAACATATGAAGCTGTGGAATGTGATTCTCGAAAAAAACTGCATTGAAGTCGTAAAAAGAGTGCATTGACGTGCTCTTGGTTAATTTTCAGATCTTTTTTCATGTAACACATGTCAGGAGGACTACCATATGTTTGATTCATCCAATCTTTGTATTTGAATTAAGTTGTGCGTGCCGTTTAAGTTCTTGAAATTGTAGGATATTATTTTTAATAACTTCAAATCAACGTAGAAAGTATTAAATTAATTAAATAAAAAAATAGCATTATGTAACTTCAATAATAATAAAAATAATAATAATAATAAGTCAAGAAAAAAATTTAGACTAATCTGATGTTTATGAATTGAGACACATTGAATTTAGGCGTTGTCTTTTGAGAGGAAACGACCTAGTCTGCACCGAGTAAATTTTAACCACGTCCCTCTCGCAAAATACTTCAATCCGTTGGAGCTCTTGTGTGCAATTAAGAGATCCTCAAACCGGTATTTTCTCAATGCTCAAATAATATGTATATATTTTGCAATTTTTTTCTCTTCAATGCAAGAAACAAAAACTTATAAAACTAATTCTTTTGCTCTTAAGAGTGTTGCTGATGATATAGAAATAATAAGATAATTTGTAAATGAATAAGTTTTGTTTAAAATAAATGAATTAACTTGCTATTTATAAGCCACAAATACTATCTAATAACTGAAAAATAATAGAGATATTAGGCTGAGATTATGGTAAACGTTGGCTATAAAAATGGAAGAAATCATAGAGATTTAATGCTTAAATAATGGGGAACGTGGCCACAATCCATTACCACGTTTTGGCAAAAAATCTGGAAATATGGAGTTAGCCAAGTCAAAGATATTTTTAATCAAAATATTTAACATTCCCCCACATGATTAAAATTATGAATATGCGTGTATATATATATATATATATATATATATATATATATATATATATTATTCGAGCATATGATATTGTGCAACAAGTGTTAGGTACCTTCAAGGTTTGAACCTACACTTAGTGTTGATAAATTTATTCTGAAGAAATCATAGTAATATTAAAGTTTTGAACTATGCTCTTTTTGTCAGAATAAAATTTATTGCATACAAATATGAGAAATCATCAAGATTCTATCAGTTTTGCGCTTTCCAATCATGCGCATGTATCTATTCATGAGTGCCTTTAGAAAATGACCTGAATTTTCACAGTGGCGACCCCACCACCATACTCACTAGGTGAATCCTTCAAAAGTAATATGTGATAATTACCCCGCAAAAAAAATGTCATTTGATTTATTAAGAAATAAATTCAACCTACACATCACAATAGAGAGCATCATATCATAGGAATGGGACCCGAGATTTTTCCGCAAATAATTATAAATAACATGCTCTCCCAAATTACGAAATAGTTTCGTTTTTACCTGTTGAACTTTATTCATGGGATCACCATTTATATAAAGATAGGTATCCACTATGATAATTAATTAATGGGTCTTAGTCCTATTCCGCTCAATGCTTGAAATACTTGTTGGCGCGCCAACCTTTTAGTGAGCGGATCCGCAATATTATTTTCAGATCTGACAAAATATAAAGAAATCACACCATGAGATAACAAATGACGTATTGATTTATGTCTAACTGTCAAATGTCTTCTTTTTGTCATTAAAATTTTTACTTCTAGCCTTAGCTATTGTTGCTTGGCTATCACAATGCATAGAAATTGGAGGCATAG
>CAOGCB010203280.1:0-21678 GCA_948266635.1 Cnidoscolus chayamansa | reverse complement strand
GTCTCAAATGAATAGCAGCAAGATATCTGTCAAAAATAATAAAATTAGATGGAATGATTTGTAATATTTAATCTAGGTTACCGACGCTTTAAAGTTCTCCAAAAGGCAAGTGGGTGAGAAGGCTTTGCTTATTTGGAGGAACAAAAAAAAAAAAAAAAGATAAAAAACCAGGATTAGACACCCACCTATCCTTAGCTTAGGATTAGGAACCCGGCAGAAACCATGGAGTGTCGGAAAATGATTGAAGGAAAGCATCAAGAAGAAACCAGTAATATTGCATGGAGAAGAGATGAATTTCAAATTTTGGGACGAAGTTGCAAGATGGAAGAGAAAAGGAAGAAAGAGAAAAGGGAAAAAGAGAAAAAAAAGAGAAAACACGTGTCACAAAGGAGGAGAGAGAAAAGATGAGTGGGTGACACCTGGACAAGCCACGTTATTCTTTTACTGAGAAACCTGCTGTTAAAGTCACCGAGGATTTTTATGTTATAAAATTCAAAGTTCATGTATTTTTATGTTACATTTTGAAGTTTAAGGACCTTACTGTTACAATCCTCAAAGTTCAGATATATTCTGTGATATTTACCCATAAAAGGCCTTGGTGCGCGTCTTGAAATTCATTTATTCATTATTGTAGAGAATTATTTCATTATTTTATTTTTCTATTTCTCTTCTTCTTGTCACATTTTAGTTTTCTCTTAGAATTTTTTTAGAAATTTATTTTTTGTTCATTCTTATTTCATCGTGATAAACTGAAAGAAATTATTGTAGAGATTGAGATTTCGTTGTTTAACAAATTCAGGAAAGACTTCGACATTTATTTCATTTCAATTATTTCTTTTATGCGATTCTTATTTTCCTTGAGCATCATTATGCTCTAAATTCTTTAGTGGAAGATAAGATGAAGCCCTAATAAACTAAAATGATTATTGGGCTCATGTTATAAATAGTTGATTATGTGGAGTTTTTCATATGATAATTTTTATTATAAGTTGAATTTTATAATTGAATTCAATTTATAGAGATTTAATTAACCAGATAAGAAAATCCATATTTGTTAGAAACTTTCAGATAAAATTTAATAACTTATGTGGGAGCAATATTATTTAATTTTATTCAGATTTGACATTAGTGTTTATTCAGCGTTGTTAATTAATTTTCCATAAGGGATTGAGAGAATTTATTTTAATCATGTTAGACAATCATTTAATCTTTATTTACTTTAATTAGCAGGAGCTATTATATTTATATGGGGTTTTTATTCTTTAAATTTAAAAAGATTTAAAGTTGTCAAATTCTTATGAAAATTCATACAGTTACTATAATAAAATTGATTAGGACAATTAGAGTGAATTCTATTTTTCCCACATTCTATTTGTTAAATTTTAATTATTCTTTTGCATATTTAATATTATTCCATATAATTTTATCAACATACATTATTAACTAAATAATAATATAAATTGATACAGGTACAGTAATTAATTAATTTTCTAAGTTCGACACTCCTTTTCTTATTATATTACTTGATCCGATTTTATATACTTGTCAATAGTTATTCAACCTTCAATTATTTATTTATTTATTATAACTTCTTGCGTGGATCAGTTACTTATCTCATCTTAAAATTTATTATATTTAGTAATGTTTTACCACATTATTTTGCGTGTATATCATACGTTGATTATTATATATGTATTTAATAATTGATTTTTTTTAAATTTCAATATTTATTAGATCACAATTAAAATTTAATTATTTAATTAGTAAAATTATAAAAATTTGTGTTTAAAAATTCAGTTAGTGCGCGTGTACATCATGTAGTATATTTTTATGTTTAATAAATAAATAAAACTGGAAATTTTTTTGTGTATTTTTAACTTTTAGATCAATTTATTTATATTAAAATAAATTATTAGGTAATTTAAACTTATATTATAATAAAATATAAAACATTAATATTATATTATAAGTATAAAAAAATTGTTAGTATGATAATAATCTTTACTTCCATAAAATTTATTAAAAAAAAATTAAAATAGCTATAATTTATATATATAAATATCATTTATAAAAATTAAATTTATTAACCCAACTTGAGAAATGAAAAATTGCTGATTACATATATTCTTGTTTGATTAGTAATTTTTAATTAATTAGTATTTAATTTCAATTTTTTAATTTATTTTTTATTTACTTTTTATTTTAGATGGATTAAAATTAATAGTCTATTTGAACCCTAAAGAATTTATATATATTTTTATTTTACTTTAAATTTTTTATATTATTTTCCTTACTTTTATTATTTAACTTTTCTAAATAGAAAATAATATAAATCAAATTCTCAATTCATAGTTAAAAAAATTAAATTATTATCAAATATATTTAAAAACTTATGCTACTTCAAAATTTTTCAATATGTATTACTCATATGATTAATTTTTTTTATTATTGTAAATAAATAATTTAAAATAAATTTTCAATTTTAATTAAAAAATCATACCATAATGTTGAGTATATTAATGTAATACTCAAAATGTCTTTATTTTTATATAATAATATATTTTTTTTATTAAATTTTTATATCTAAAATAATTAAGTTTTATTTTAAATGGAAATATAAAAAAATATACAATAATTATTATAAAAATATATTTTATATCAATATACATAAATTCAATATGATTCATTGTCATATCAATTTTCACAAATAGTCGCATCCAACGAATAATTTTAAGATATCTTTTAATATGAATAATCCAAATTTTAATAAAAAAAAAGAAATTGTTTATTAAAAAAATTGCGAAGCTCTTTGTGTTATAGAAAATAATTTAATTTAAAAAATATTTTATTTAAAAAATAAAAAAGTTATTATTTAATTATAATATTAAAAAAATAAAATTATGAAAATCTAGAAAGTAATTTTATCAATGTCACTGGATCCGTACCAAAAAAAATAAAAAAAATAAATATTCTTCTTTAACGAATGTCACATGAATTAAATGAAGAGTGAAAAAAATATGCCATATTAATATAAATATATTAAAAATATTAATAATTAGGAAAAAAATTATAATGGTATCCCTCAATTTTATAAAATTCATTGATTTATGTATTTAAAATATTTTTTATATTTCATAATAGATATTTTAAAATTTTATTAAATAAATTACTAATAAATTTAGTTTTAATAAAAAATAATTTAAAAATAAAAACAAAAACAATAAATAAATTGCTGAAAAATTTGTAATTATGGAAGCATGAGCTGGAATTTACAAAGAGCTAAAAACATGGTCTTTTTATTTTAATAATAAAAAATAATATTTATTTATTTATTTTTTTTTCCTGTTTCTCTTCTCTCTCTTGTGAGTCATCTGTAATCTGGGAGACACTACTACTTCCATGGCAAAACCAAGGGCACCGAGACGCACTCTAGAATCTTACACCGTCAAGCACATCAACAAAACAATTAAACGTAACCGTCTTTTTTCTTCTCTTACTTTTCCGACTAACCTTAACTTCCCCTTTTGTTAACCGATTTCTCTCTTTCTCAGCTTCTGACTGCGTCTTGATGCGACCCTCCGATCCCTCCAAGCCCTCCTACGTCGCCAGGATCGATCGAATCGAATCCGACGCTCGTGGTGCCAACGTCAGGGTTCACGTTCGCTGGTACTACCGCCCGGAGGAGTCGATCGGTGGCCGCCGCCAGTTTCATGGCTCTAAAGAGCTTTTCCTTTCTGATCATTATGATATACAGAGTGCTGATACGATCGAAGGCAAGTGTACTGTTCACAGTTTCAAGAGTTACACCAAGCTTGACGCTGTTGGAAACGAGGACTTCTTCTGTCGTTTTGAGTACAATTCTTCTACTGGTGCTTTCAATCCCGATAGAGTCGCTGTGTATGTAGCCATTTTCTTCTCTGTTTGTTGCCGGCCGTGGTTGGTATAGGACTATTTTCATTTTCTAATTCCATTAGCGGGTTGATTTATTGTGTTTTTCTAATTTAACCATGTAATTACTGATTATTCTAGGTTTTGTTTGGTATTCTTGGCTCAGGTTATTAATACTCTAATACTCCAAGACGTATTTCTATTTGCAGCTTAGTTGTCCTTGGTTGTTTCTGTTATAATTGAGACTAGTTTCTGATATGGCACTTGTTTTATTCTTGCAGGTATTGCAAATGTGAGATGCCTTACAACCCTGATGACTTAATGGTTCAATGTGAAGGCTGCAGTGACTGGTAAGTTGCCTGCTGTTTAAGTTATTGAACAGGTCAATTTGAACCCTTTGCAGATCTTCACTCATTAATGCTTGGTGAATCGTTATTGCATGAAATTGTTTGAACTTACCAACGCAAGTTTCTCGCGAATAACATGAAATTTATGTCTGCTAAGAGAACACAGGCTGGACCTAAGTCAACCCAAAAGCTAGCTCAACAGGACAGCATGCCAAACGGTCGACCTAAAGAAAGGGGATGGAGATCCAACGTCGGTGGGAGGCACTTATACCAAAATAAGCTGGGCTCTTATAACATATTAGAAAAACCAACTGGGTCTAACTCGCTCAATCCAATATATAACATGTTAAGAAAACAAGCAATGCTTATCGCACTCCAAAAGCTAAAAGCTAGCTAGCTCAAAAAGAGTGAGGTGATCAAGTCCTTATAAGTAGCACATAATCCTTATTACTATGGGATTCAACAATGTCACCAGTTATCAATGTTAGTCATCTCTCATGTTCTCCTTAATGGATATTCATAATGCGTAGAATGCTTAATAGTAGCTCAACTGAAGGCTGATATGCATAGCTGTCATCATATTTCCTTCAAATTGAGGAGGTGAGGTGCTTCTGTAAGTCGGTGGGGTTGACATGGTGGGACCATTTACAAGTTAAGTAGGTTGAATTGCCACAAAAGTTTAACATAGTCCCTCCAGTTTCTAACATGATGGCAATAGCAATGGAGAGACATGAAACGGATTTGTGGAACTAGTTACTCTATGTGATGCAATGTTATTAAATGCGTCACAAGGTGGCAGGCGAAGCAAGGTGACCCCTCCTTGCCTCTCTTGAGCTAGACGAGGCCTCTTGAAAGAGGCGAGTGCCTTGCCTCGGCCTGCTCAAGGTGGGAGGCGAGGCAACACGCTGCCTCTTGTAAATAATGTGTAAACTCTTCTCTCTCTCTCTTTTTTTTTTTTGCTTTTTGAACACCAAACACTAATACATAGTTTTGTTTTGAAGCAGCTAGTTAGAGAACTAAAATTTAGGTACTAATTAAAAAAAAAAGTCCATAATTATCTTTATAATTATGCTAAGTTGCTAAATAATTAAAGACATAATTATAAAGATATACATCAAATAATTATGCTAACTAATTAGAGTTATATTCTTTATCTACACAATTGACTTTATATATATATAAACACATATTCACATATATCTATAATTATGCTAACTAATTAAGGATGTATATCATATAATTATATTAACTAATCAAAAAAATATTTTTATAATTATATTAATTAATTAGGATATATTTCTGTGATTATATTAAATATTTAGGAGGACTAATATAATATTTATATAAATATCTATATAGTTGACTGTGTGTGTATATACAATTTAGGCTATGGCGCCTCATTTTAAAAAGGCCCTTGCCTCGCCACTTGCCACTTGCCTAAGGTAATAGCCTAATAGGATATCTTGTTGCCCCCCCTTGCCTTAACATCTATGATGTTGAGGAACCAGCCTTGTACAAGGTTTATTGTGATCTGAATATCTGATACATTCTATAAATTCACAATACTATCATATAGTAGAGTTTTAGATGTGCATACCTAGTTGATTAGTCGCAAAATAAAAATTTTGCGAACACGGTATTCTAAGGTCTTATTTATATCCATGTGGCAGGTAACATATGGAATGCGCCTTGCAGATCAATAGATTGTTTGGAAAGTGTAGATGCTCAATCTTATAGAAATCACAAGTGTCCTAAACACAAATTGGACTTTAAAGTTTGGAGAAAATTTAATATATTATGGCATAAAAGTATTCTTGCAGAAACTCAAGATGGGAGAAATTTAGAGGCAAGAATCTTAATATATGGTTACCTACTGAGTGCAATGATTGAATTGATTCAATTTAGGTCCTTGGTTCTTCACCCTTTGAATCTAGGGTTATGCTTTGCTTAGATGATTTAGCATTTTTCTAAATTGTTATGTATTATATTTGCATAAATTATGGATAAATTTCTGTTTAAATGGGTTTAATGGACATATATTGTTAGTGGAGTAACATTTTACTACTCTTTCACGATATTTGGTGGGAAAGCGAAAAATTTAGGGAGGTTAACATTTCATCCTAGATGGATCCAGTTAATTGGATGAAAGGAAAAGCAGTAGTTTCAGCTCATGCCGTAGCCATCTTAGACGATCTTGCAGCACTCACACAACACCACTTCTCTCATTATTATGATGTGTTATTTTGGTTTAACGTTATACACAAATATAGAAATTGCATTCATTTTGCTCTTAAACAACCCATGTGGTATCTTAGGGCTCTAACAATTGTGGATCCTAGACTTCACCTCATTGGGGTCAACATTAGGTAGTAATAAAACCTATTATTCCACACTTTTCTTTTTCCATGTGCTGGAGGTTGTAATTTGTCATTTATGGTTAGAACATATCTAACATGGTGGTAAAGCATGAGCTCAGCACCAAGATTGTGTGTGTGTGTGTGTGAGAGAGAGAGAGAGAGAGGGATATTTCTTCATCCTCAAACTGACAGGTTTATATTTGTTAAAGCTAGCGGTCTGGTGATAAATTGACTCCTTAAACTACTGTTTATTGACAAGTTTTGATTTTTCATGCCATCAAATGTGTGTTTTATTCAATTCATGTATGCAAGGTACATGTCGATTTTGTGGACAAATGTTTGAGCTGAAGAATGAATACATCTTCAATTTTTGGAAGCTGCTTTTTCATCTTCTGTTCTCTTTGTTGAACTACTGCATTTCTTCAATTATCATAATCTCTCTCTTGAAGCCTATAAAAGCTTGAGCAAATTGAAGCTTGGTTTAAATTATTTTTTTGTTCTCCATTTTAAATTGCTTCATTTATTGGTAAATGAAGTCATTTTGAGAGCAGGAAGTGATGGGATGTTTAGTTGTATTGAGTAATGATAAGCATGATTATGTTATATAGTAAACAAGTATGAAGACTCATCACCTAGTCAATGTTTCGAAGTAAAAGCATACTCTGAGAGGCACAGATTAGTTTTTTCTTGCAGCTTATTAATGTGAAACATGCTGTACCCTTGAGAAATATCAGGGCCTTCACTTCAAGGAACTTGTTAGAATAAGATATGATGCTTTCTGTTGGACCCCAACAGTGTTTTTAAAAGGTTTAATGCCTGCATGCCCTTTTTTTAAGTTGTTTGTTTCTTTTACATCATTGCTTTTGTTACAGAACATGTTTTATGCTGTAAATGTTTCCAATTTATCCAAATCTGGTGAATCATTCAATTTATTACTTTTGATTCAGGTTTCATCCTGCTTGTATAGAAATGACTGTAGAAGAAGCTAAAAGACTTGATCACTTCTTTTGTGAGAATTGTTCGTCTGAAGGTCAAAAGAAGCTGCAGAATTCCCATTCTACTTCCGGACAACCAGATACAAAGGTATTCCCACTTTGGAGGTGGTAAATAGATCTTGCAGCATTTATTTGTTACCCAAGCTGCACACCGTATCTTAACTATATGTCCTTTCTAGATTGATTTAGTCGCAGTCATCTCTGTTTATTTCATTTGCCAATGAATGTGATTGCTTGGGCTTCATGATTAATCAGCTTCTATCACACAGATACACATGTACATGCTTTAAAATTTAGCTCATCTAGTTACTGGCAATATGCCGATACATGGTTTTCTGATATTATTCATAAGCACTATGAGGGACGAATGTGATGGTAATGCAAAAGAATGAATAGTATTGACTGCTTTTTGTTATTCTGTTTCCTATGATACTTAGATGCTTAGATTTAGATATGGTAACGCAGACATGGACCCAGGACATGGCAATTCTTAAAACCAATCAGGACATCACATTGAAGACACCAGACAGACACACACAGACATATACACACAGACATATATATATTGTGCACAATATCAAATACATCAGTAATTGAAAGTTTTCTTTTATCAAGTATACAGTAATGTAATGCATGGTAAATATAAAATATCCTTGGAAGTTTGTATGCATGAAAGGTCTGAATTCATACAGAAGAAGAAAAAACAGTTTATTGATACCATAAAAGTAAATGTGCATACAAAAGAGAAGAGAAGGTTGTTCATAATATGTAATGAACAGTTTAACATCAATGTCAAAATTGCAGTATCTAATAGAATATTTTTCTTTCTTTTACTAGTGCAAAAATAAGTAAATAATAAAATCCATTAAAATGTCTAATTTGTGTTTGACACTCGTAAAAGATGTGCCAAACAAGCATCTCCTTGAATTTTTCTTTCTATAAGAATCAATTTAGTGTGTTTACACGTGATGGCCATTTTTCCTTCTTATACCCATCTTAAGGGTGTTAGTGGTTCATAGCCTTGCTTACATTTAAAGCTGTTTAGTAGAGGATCTTAAGTTGCTTCTGTGGTTGCATCAAATAAAAACATTGTTGAATCTGAGTAGAAATGTTATAGGAATTGCCAGTAACAAGGAAGTATGACTGTTACTTTTGGGTTGTGTTGTTCTTTCAGGTGGAAACGAAGAGGCGTCGGAGGTGATGGAAGTAAATAAAAGACTATGTTGATGTAGAATGTAAGGGTGAACTAGAGTACAATCTTTTTAACTTGGGTAGGCTTCAAGCAAACACAAAGGCAATCAGGGAAAGATATTTGCTGTACTATTTATGAGTCAGTCTTATGGCAGAGGAAAACTGGTTTGAAAACCTTTGTTGTGTTTATATGGTTTGAGGGATTGTAACCTTGTTTTCCTTCCAAAGTTGAGGATTTGGTTGTTTATAGTCGTGTTCTGTAGATCTCTAGTACACTGGTTTCTTTTTTATATTTTAGGTTTATAACCAAAACTATTTTAACTTTATTGAAAAGCAAATAGATATAAGTGTCTCTTCTGCTCGGTAATATTTTTCTGGCTTCTAATATTGAGACATGCAGGCACGCCGTGATAGGTAGCAATTTTACTGTGAAGTTCTTGATGGGCTGAGAATGATTTTCAAATATCATGCTTGAAAATGTGGTCACTTGTTTCATTATACAAATTAGTAGCAGTTTGATGGATTATGGAAAACGCTTAGCATGTCGCAGATGCTTTAGAATTCATTGTGGTTGAACTTTTACAGGCAATAATACTAGACATTTCAGATTGTCTCAAGGCAACAGAACAAGTTGAGAAGAGGCAACAAACGCTGAAGGGGGAGATTTCATATTGCGGCCAACTTTGACATGGCTATTCATTCTATTCCATGGCGTTAACTGAAGAAATAACATATATTCACTATGATTGGGCAGTTGTAGAATCATCAACTGGATGCCAGTATCTGTTGTAGAACCACATAGAATCAGCTTCTGCAGCATATCCGTCGTGATTACGATGCCAACTGAAGTAAGCATGGGTTCTGTTTTTTATGTCAAAAATGGCATGGCCGTAACTGGCCTCACGATGCGCCGAGTAAGATGGCTGCGGCTCTGTCATGCTGCATTGCAGAAGCCCCGCATTATACTCAACTATACTAACAAATAAGAATATATGCTCAGAAAATTAGTACTATTAGCCAATCTTACTCGGTTGCCAACTGTTCAACGTTTCCACCATCACCAATTGTAATGTATACTGGGGCAGTTTGATCTGGTATTGGACTGCACTTTCCATTTACAATGTTGTATGCTACATTAGATATGCGTTCCTGAGAAGCAATAAGATGTGACATGTTAATCATCAGTAATTTTTTACTTATATTTCAGTGTATACCCAATAATTTCATTCTATTTTAAAATTATAGTAAGTTCTATATAAAAATTATATATTAAGAGTTTTCTTACCGGAGTCTCTGTAACCTTAGTATAGGCAAAAACTCTCTGATTATCAAGAAATGTCTTTTACAAAGACTCTTACAATATCCTAAGTAATTCACAGTTTAAAGAATTTTATGAGTTAATTGGTCTCTCAATTTTTAAGCTATTTTCAAAAACATCATTTAATTTCAATTTCATTTTTAATAGTTTTTAAGTGTTAATTTAAATATCAAAAATCTATTTGTTATTTCCATCCACATATTTATGAATAATATGATACGGACATTTCACATCATATTATCAAGAGAATTGTGGATGAAAATAGTAAAATGAGTATTTTTTTAGTTTTAAATTAAAGTTTGGAGATTTTTAAAGAAAAAAAATTAAAGTTTGCTAGGGCACGAGTAGAAGCTATTGATAAGATTTTGTAACTATAACTAATTGGTGTACCTGAGTAATCAATATAACTTTTGTTTATACATTTTTTTTTATTCTACCAATTGAATAGAATCATAAGTAGAATATTTTAACATAATGAAATTTTTTTTTAATTTAAAAAATGAAATAGAATAAAATGAAAAAGATCAAAAATCAATAAAACTAAAATAAAAATAAAATAAGTTGGATAAAAAAACTTTATTAGATAGCATGATAAATTCTATTTACTATTGGATTTGAACCAATGACTATCGCCGTATAAAAACAATACTGAATTAAGTAGGTCATTTATCATGACAAAGAGAAAGAAATGGAATTAGTCATATTAATAGATTATAAATGGAATATTTTTTCATAAATAATATCGGAATGATATTTTCAAAAGTAGTAAAAGTTGAACAACATTATAAAAATTAGGCGAATTTCATATTTAATTTTTCATGTAAAGAACATTTCATGTGAATTGAAATCAATATTGAAACTACACTAGAAATCTACATTATAATGTTTTAGATAATCAACATAGATAGATTACAATAACCATTCTGAAAATTACAAAATGTTTCAATTTTTTTGTCACCCTAAAGGACGAAAAACGCTAGCGACGCTTACCTTATTAATATTATAGTAATTAGTAAATAGTATTAATTGAAAAATATAATAAATAGCTATCAAATAAGCAAGGAAAAAAGAATAATTAATATATAAAATGCTTTTTAACCAATAAGATAGAGAGTGTTAAAGAATTAAAGACACTTACCGATCGTTCATAAGCATGAACATGGCCAGCGAAAACGACATCAACTTTGTACTTAACAAACCATGGCTCATACATAACTCTCATGGTCTCTCCTTCCATGTAATGATAGTTGTAGCTATTATACCATGGACAATGCATAAGAACAATCAACCATGGTGTCTTCGTCCTGTTAACTTTCCGCATCTCTGCTTCAAGCCATTTATACTGAGGAGTATATTTACCTAAAAATATCACACAAAAATCTGTGAAGCACTCCTACATGCACTAGATATTCATATCAACATAAAGATTTTGACTTGAAAACTGCTACAATGGCTTGAAAAAAGCTCACTTTCTTACCATATGCCGAATATGAAGACAAGACAATAATATATGCTGAAGCTCTCTTGATTGAGTACCAAAAAGGAGCAGTACTGCCTGATGCTTTATATGGTACGTGATATCTATTAGTGTATGGCTTGAAAGGTTTAGTTTCTCCCTGCAAAAATAATAAAATTTTCTAACTTGTTGCCAAATATGCAATTTGAATGCATAATCTAGACTACAATCACACAAGAATATGTAAAACACAGCTACTAGCTAATTAAGAAGGTGAGCCCTGAGAATGCATAACCTAACAGTTTCTTATCGAACAAAAGGTAGCTACTGTCTCATTATAGACTTCAGATAAGTCAGAAATGTTAAGGATGCAGACTATGTAACTAAATGCTTACGATTTCAGGGACAAAATCGATCTCGTGATTTCCTGCAGTCCATATCCAAGGTTGATAAGCAGCACTTCTCTCTGTAAACCTTCCCCATGTATCCCACCTGACATTGTCATGATTTGTGTAGTTATCTGCATAAGAGAGGTCTCCAACGAACAATACAGTCTTTCCTTTTTGTGGGTTCATTTCATAGTGAGTGAGTGTTCTGTTTGAATCAAAAGTCTGCCCAAGATCCCCTGCAAATAATAATAAGATCATGCTAACATACCAAGCTTTCTTTTGCCTATATCGATATACTAATTTTACAATTAAATTATACATGATTTCTTGAAAATCCTAAGGAAACTCTGGACCAAAACAGTGGCAAACTTCAATATAAAACGTTTGTCACACAAAACAGTCAATTCCTAGTGACGTGTTGCTTATACTATGCTTAACTCATGGACAGAAACATAAATTGCCCATTCGACAGAAACATTGGTTCAGTAATTTGATCAAATAACATAAGGGATTCCAGCAAACTGATGCATACCTATGAGACCAAACGTATAGGGGACATCAGGGCCAACTGCTGGAGGAGTTACAAACCAGAACTGCCGCTTTGTATGATCAATCCCAACTACATAGTAGTATTTGGTATTGTACTGCCAAAAGAAATATCAGATATTCTAATTCAATACCACAAAGAAATGATTTCCTTTAACAATTTAAATTTCCAAGAAAAACAACACAGACATGATTTGATGCATGAGAATCCAATTTACCTCCAAGTTTCTGATGGTGCAGTGATGAATATAACCAGAGGTGTAGTTGTAGAATTTATAGGTTTTGTGTTTGCCTGTAGCCTCCTTCTTATATGTGCTATTTTCTCTCCAGTAAAGCACTGAGCTTGAACCAGCTACTTCCTCAGTCACCCATGACACTATCACTGCCTTCCCATCATGATCTCCTTGTGTTATATGAACCTTATTTCAAAACCAGCCGCATATTAATCCTTATCTATTTAGCTTGAATTTTCAATATAAAGAACCATATCCTACCCTAGAGGATGAAAACTAAGAAGAAGAAGAAACCTGTTGGGGAGCATTATAACCAGGAGGGACTCGGAAAACATCACTATCAAGAGGCATATCAGCAGTCTTCTCCGCTGGCCTAACAAAACTGCTGGTTTGGCCTCCATTACATAACACTGCCACATTCAGAACCAAACCAAGAAGATGAAGCAAGAAAGAAAAATATAACGAATCCATCTGGGATTCTCGAGTTCTTCACACCTCCGTATTTCTCGAGACAAAATGATTGATGGGCAGCTTAGAATACGGGGAATATATATTCAGGGATTTTACCAAGTATACAGAAAACAAAACATGAGTATGCTATCTCTTGGCTTGAACAGAACGAGCTTTCGTCCAAAACTAGCTGCGAGAAGGAGACCAGACTCATACCATATAATTGGAGGTGAAAGGATAAAATGTAGTTTTCTAGGAAAATTACGGACTACTCTACAATAATGTCGAAACCTTGAGTTACGGACATGTTATGTAATAATAGAAAATTTTTATAAAATAATAATCAAATTAAATCGAAATTCATTTTTGAACAGAAAATTTCCTAAATTCTAAATATGTGGCTGAAGATATTATCGAAAATTAACGAAAGAGACTTTAGGTTAAAAGTAATTTTATGATGCAAATTAAAAATAATACTAAATTATTTATTTATATTAAAAGAGTGTTGAAACATGTTTTAGTAGGGTGGATGAAATTAAATACTCAGAAACACGTGACCGTTACCGTTAAAAAAAAATGCATGGAACATTAAACACAATTAGCTAACGCCATCGTGTCCGTTGCGAAGCATTTCTGTTGCAAAATCTACGCCTCATTTTAGCCGACTCTTTCACAAGTGGGCCCTCCTTATTTCTCCAACCTCCAAATCTCAATATTTTTTCACCTCTCCTTATTTATTAAAATAAAATTAATTTAAACTTACAATACATTCTCCTTTATTCATTATTAATTAAAATTATTTTATTTTAATTTAAATTTTATTTAAATTCTAAATAAATAAAATTACTCAAATTCTACTCATTATTTTACAAATAAGATAATAAAAAAAACCTTTTCAACATTAGCTCAATTAAATTCTTCCATGTCTTTATATCTAATTTATATTTTATTTATTTATATATTTATCCTTGAATTGAGTAAAATTAGTCAAAATCTACAAATCTATATATTACCCGCACGAGCGTAGTACAATTGATATTCGGGTGATAGATTTAATAATAAGGTCCCATAATTCGACTCTTGTCAGTAATAACATGAAAATTTTACCTTCTGGGAGAGTTTCTTGTGGGCACCGATATCTGGACCTTCCATTTAAAAGACCGCTGTTTATATTTATCCTTTCACAAACTATCTGATCGGAGTGTAGGAGGCCCAAAGTGAGGGATTCACATTTTAATAACAAGGAAACATTGAATTTTCTCAAAATACTCCATTCCTTTTTCTACATCTATTTTTATTTATTCAATTATTATTAAAATAATATAAAATAAAAAATTATTGTTAATAATCTCTTTATAATTTTATTAATTATTAAACTTTATACATTATAAATTAAAATATTTATAAATTTAATTAAATAAAATAAATATAAATAGATATTGATATTAATGTGGGAAGTATATTAATAATAACAAAATAATATAAAAAAATGTGAAAATTAAATGAAAAATTCATAAAAAATTTGTTAACTTACTACATCCAAACTAAAGCATCCAAATGGATAAATATCACAAAAGGACATGCAAACGGATCAATTAGTAACATATTCTTTTATGTTTTTTTTTAATGATGCAAATAAACATTATTTATAATTCATTTAATGCAATTTATTACAACTTATTTAATAAATGTACATTTTCCTTCCTTATTTATATTTTTCAATCCGCACACGGTTAATATTCAAATGACATATTTAAAACTAAAGACTATGATTCAAATTTCGATAGCCGCAGTGTGAAAGTTTAATTTTTTGTGTAGACTCTTTATGAATACTGAATCATAAACTTTTCATTTAGAAAGTCGCTGCATATCATAATTTACCCTCTCATACCGAGTTCTAAGGCTTCCAAATCTATATTTTTCATATTAATATTGTAATTTTATATTAATAAAAATATTGACGAGTATATAATTATTACTCCAAAACAAACAATGCACCATTTCAACACTTCACTCCTCTTCTTCCACGTGTCATCCTCCCATTTGCTTATCTCTTTCCCTTCTCCTCAAGGAAAGGAAAAAGGAGGTAGCGTTACTCCCATCCCAATGATTCCTATACGCGTATGATGTACGGTGCGTTCCAATCCTGGCCAATTTCACGTATTTTATACCTTTATATATACGTATTAATCGAAATTTACGTATTTTTATACATTTTCCTCTGTGTATATATATAGAACTTGGTTTGGGTTATGGGCTCTATACTCCACCTACTATAAGCATGGCTCTTCGATTCTGTTTCTCTCTTTTCTTTCTTCTTTTTGTCTCAGCTGTCGTTGCGGATATTTTGACTTCATCGGATGGCGAGGATCCGTTGATCAGGCAGGTGGTCGACGGCCAGGATGAATCGTCCGCGAGCAATCATCTTCTTAGCGAGGAGCATCATTTCTCGCTCTTCAAGAGGAAGTTCAAGAAGTCCTATACTTCTCAGCAGGAGCATGACTACCGCTTTAAGGTGTTTAAGGCTAACCTGAGACGAGCCGCGCGTCACCAGAAGTTGGACCCGTCAGCCAGCCACGGTGTCACTCAGTTTTCTGATTTGACTCCGGCTGAGTTTAGGAGACAGTTTTTGGGGTTGAGGCGGCTGAGATTGCCTAAGGATGCTAATCAGGCCCCGATTTTGCCTACCAATGACTTGCCTGATGATTTTGACTGGAGAGAGAAAGGAGCCGTTTCTTCCGTGAAAAATCAGGTATTTCTTTTAGTTTCTATGATTTTTTTTAAATGATGTTATATTTTGTAGATTATGTTTACTGATGGTGCTTTTGATTGGGGATTTAGGGTTCGTGTGGATCGTGCTGGAGTTTCAGCACCACCGGGGCCTTGGAAGGCGCTCATTTCATCGCCACCGGAGAACTTGTTAGTCTTAGCGAGCAACAGCTGGTGGATTGTGACCATGAGGTTGGCTTTTTTACCCTTCTCATTAGTCATTACTTTATTTGTCTTTATGATCAGCAAGTTCCTATCCTTTATATTTATCGATTTGTAATTGATTGTTGAGCGGTGATATTACAAGTGCCAATTTTACATGCTAGAATCTTGTCTAGGTAATTTCTCTTGCGGGTTGATGTTGATTTGTTGTACCTGTTGAGGAGTTTTGTTGAATCCATGTCAAATTGTATCTCTTCAACATAAGAACGCGTGGCATTCCAAAATGATTAGGCCTATTGCTTTTTCTGTTTTCAAAGTTAAAACCAGTGAGTTCGGTTGACACCAATCTTGCAGGGTTTGAAGTTAAATGTTAATTGATTGATATTTGTGGGCTTGAATGCTTGGGGCAGGTTACCTTATGGATTAGACTGATTGAACAGAGATTATAGATCACATAGCATGGACTCTGTCCTCAATGTTCTACTAATTTTATATACACAAGTGCTGTGGAATTGGGGAATCTTCTCGTATATTGTTATATTGGGAGAATTGGCTACACCAGTGTGGTAGGTTTTCTCTGATTGCTTTGTCTAAATTAAATTAATCTTGTGAATATCTTCAGTGCGATCCAGAAGAGGCAGGAGCATGCGACTCTGGTTGCAATGGTGGGCTCATGAATAGTGCTTTCGAGTACACTATTAAAGCTGGTGGTTTAATGCGTGAAGAAGACTATCCATACACTGGTACTGATCGAGGTACTTGCAAATTTGACAAGAACAGAATTGCAGCAAGAGTGGCCAACTTCAGCATTGTGTCCCTCGATGAAGATCAAATTGCCGCAAATCTTGTGAAGAACGGCCCTCTTGCAGGTAAATGGCGTTATAGTTTTCAATGCAATTATATGATTAGATGTTGTTTGGCTGTATCTAACTTGGGCTTTTTGTCTGAATGCAGTGGCTATCAATGCGGTGTTCATGCAGACCTACATTGGGGGAGTCTCGTGTCCTTACATCTGCTCAAAGAGGCAGGATCATGGAGTGTTGTTGGTAGGGTACGGTTCAGCTGGGTATGCGCCCATCCGATTGAAGGAGAAGCCATATTGGATAATAAAAAACTCGTGGGGTGAAAACTGGGGAGATAATGGGTACTACAAAATCTGCAGGGGTCGCAATATTTGTGGGGTAGACTCCTTGGTAACAACTGTTGCAGCAGCAGCTGTTCAAACCCCATCACAGTAGGCTGTGAAATCCAGCGATGGATCTTTGTATATATTATTTGTCCGCTTTATGATTTAAACTCTTCTGTCGTATTCACCCGAAGCATTGGATTTAAATTTCTTGGAAAATTCCTATGCTTTGGGATGTCTGAATAGTTGGATTTTCTGTTGGAAATTTCTTATGCTTTAGTTTGCCAGTAACAGCTGAATTCGATATCAATATTGTCGGGATGTTCTATTTATATATATATATATATATATCAATGCACATGAAGTCATATGAAAATATCAACTGTACACTTCTGTTTGTCTTAGCTTAATCTTTTAAGTATGTTTTGATTTTAATCAATTGTTTCCCAAGTCTATGTATTGAATAAATCAAAATAAAGAAAACAAATAAATTGTGATTCTTTTTCAGATTTGATTTCATTTAATTTTCTTACAACTTATTTTTCCGTTTTACTTCTCCCATGTAAAAATGA
This sequence comes from Cnidoscolus chayamansa, assembly GCA_948266635.1. Taxonomy (NCBI): domain Eukaryota; kingdom Viridiplantae; phylum Streptophyta; class Magnoliopsida; order Malpighiales; family Euphorbiaceae; genus Cnidoscolus; species Cnidoscolus chayamansa. The sequence goes on along the minus strand of CAOGCB010203280.1, from coordinate 3,879 downwards.
ATTTTTAGATAGCTTTACGGTGAGATATTATTACAATAAATCATTGTTGCTCGGGATGTAGCTCAACAAGAATATTCCTTAGCCTAATGGCTTGAGAGGCATATGAAGTAGAAGCTATAAATTCAGCTTTAGTTAACTGTTCATACAATTAGTTGCTTTTTTAATGGCACTTGAGCTTAGCATAAAAACACAACCTGAACTATTCTTCCTTATCATCTAAATCTGCAGCATAATCACTATCAATAAACCTAATCAAATCTGACTTCTCATCCTTCTTATAGAATAATCGAAATCAATCGTACCTTCAAGTATCTAATGATCTTCTTTGCAGCTAGAAGATGTGATTCTTTTAGGCTCTTCATGTATCTGCTAATAAGATTTACAACATGCTTGATATTTGGCCTTATTGCTGTCAAATGCATAAAGCTTCCTACAATTTATTTGAAGAGAGTGCTATCAATCATTTTCCTTCAAGATCTTCTGTAAGCTTCAATCTAACACTTCATTTGAAGAGAGTGCTATTTCACCTTGTTCATCCACTACTATTGTCTAGAATTTGCAAAACTCACTTTGAGCATTTTCAGAGAAAATTGTTAGAGCAAGATGTTGTTGGGGCTGATTTGTTTCATCACCATTTTCTTCATCAAAACTTGCTTAGTGCTAGGATTATAGTTCTTGTAAGCTTTTGATTGATCAGTGACACTAAGAAAAATACGTAAATTTCTCTCCTTTGTCATCTAGCTTCTTTCTCTTTTGATGTGGAACATGGGCATATACATACAATACACCCAAAGGTTTTGAAATGATCTACAGCCGATCTTTGTTGGCTCCATGCTTCCTTCGCAGTCATGTTTCGAACTGCAAATGTGGGGCTTCTATTTAGAATATGGATACTCTATTTAATTGCTTTAGGTCAAAAACTTTTTGGAATGTCACTATTTGCCAGTACTGGATTCATTATAATGCAATTTTTCCTCTCACAAGCTCCACATCTTTTTCGAGTAAAATCATTTTATCTATAAGTCCACAAATATCAGAATGGACATGTTCTAATGTCTTCTTTGCTCTCTGTGATTTCCCTTGTGGAAATGAGTTGCAGTGTTGCTTACTAACAACAGACTTCCACAACTTTCACAAATTTATAAGGTCTTTAAACCATTGAAACTAAGATGCTCATAATGAAAATGTCACAGCCAAGCTTCATCTCCTTATTTTTACTGAGAATCATGAGAAGTAATCTGAAACTGATTCTCCCATCTTCATTTTTGAAGTCTTAAAGTCTGCATGAAGTGTTTGCAATTGTTATCTTTTTTGCTTTTACTGTTCTTTGATACTTCTTCTGCATAGAATCCCAAATCTGCTTAGAGGACACTTTGCGAAGGAAAATTTCCAAGATTGAGCCATCAATTGCTTGGAAAAGACAATTTTTTGCTTTTGAGGTCTTTCAATTTCAATCCTTCATATTTTGTCTATTGAACATCTATTACCACAGTACCCTCTACTGGTTCAGCTACCTCAAAATCAACAACTATCCAATATTCTTTGTACCTCAAGAAGTTCTGTTGAGATTATGCCTTTGAATCTGCCAATAAATTCAACTTTTATTTTGCTATTCTTAAGTTGATATGTATCATTTTAATTTCAACCATATACTGTAAAAATGAGTGGTTTTGATACTTCATAAAACACGAGTTTACAGCTCTAAAAAAACCAAGTTCTCCATAAGAATAGAAAAGGACAAAGTTTTATTGTTTTCACACACAACCAAACTTACATTTGTGCTCTGTATACTATTCATATCGAATCGCCATGAAAATAATTTAAATTTTATACGTGAATCGAAAATGAATGAAAATCATTCATGAATCAGTTTGAATCGAAATGAATCAGAAGAATCGAGACAATTTTTCTAATTCATCAATTCATAAAGAGAGTAGAGGAGATGAAAAAATTGAAGGAAAAAAAGAGGGAAAAAGACTTCTGAAGAAATAAAACTAAAACCCATACAAAAATGACTCTTAACATATCTGAATCTCTGTGAAAAAATAAAAAAAAATTTAAGAAATCTAAACAATGGCTATGAGAAACCCAAACAATAAGTCTCTTGCATTGATAGCACCTCAATCTCATGCAAATAGCAGGTAGAGTATCTCTATTGCTAACAATATGTTTACTATATTGACATGCTAGACATTTAAAAACACATACTTATTATATTATTTTTTAAAATGTTATTAATAATAATTTTTTAATATCAATAAATTATTTAAAATTATAAAATATTAAATTAATTATAATATTTATTCTTGTATATATATATTTTAATTATTGTGTAATATGTTAATAAAAAATAAATTAATATATAAACTCTTATTCCTTAGATAAATTCTAATGATTACATGTAGCTTATTAAATTTATATATGTAGAGCATACAAATCACTTATTTTTTTTAGATAAATTTATAAACTCTTATTCATTGTTGAGTTGTGCATCCTTTTATTTTATATATGTGAGTAGAGAAACTCTATATTTCGTGTGTATTCATTGTTGAGTTGTGCATCCTTTTATACATGTGATTGAGATATTACCTGAGAGCTTATTTGTTAGAGGATTCATACAGCCGACTCCAACTTGTTTGGGCTAAGGCTTTGTTGTTGTTGTTGTATGCTAGGTTGAACTTTATTTCATGCTGATCTTGTTTAATGTCCTGCTGGTCTTGTTTGACGTCCTGCTTGAGGGCCTTTTATTTGTTTCTTTTAGGGCACTTTCACCCCCACAAGATGAAATTTACACAAGATGAAATTGGCAATAATATGCAAGTTTCATCTTGGACAAGAAGTGATAGAAAGCAAAAGCTCCCAAAAGCTTGGTGAAGAGATCGAGTTGATTTTGAAAAGAAACATGCTGAGTGGAGATGAGGCCTCAAGTGAGTTGATTTCTAACGATGTGGCAATTAATCTCCAGATGTTTGGTACACTCATGGAACATGGGATTGGCAACGATATGCAGTGCTGCTTTATTGTTGCAGCATAGAGGAATGGGTAGAGATTGTGAGATATAAAATTCCTGTAATAGGTATGTGAGCCATTGAAGTTCGCAGTCCGTAGATGTCATACTTAGGTATTTAGCTTTTGAGACGAATGACTAACGGTACTTTGCTTCTTTGTCTTCCAGGAAATCATAGAAGAGTCAAGGAAAATGCAGAAACTAAAAAGAGATTTTCTTGAAGTGGGGCAGCAACAAAATTGCAGTATGTTGAGAGCTTTAAAGTATTTTGAGATTAGAAGAAAATGCCTTGTCTTGTGTTTCCCTTTAGGTATCTGATGACATGTAGAGTTGTATTTAGGTGAATCTGTCGTAGTTTTTGCATGTATTGATTGAGTTGCTATGTGGAATAAGTGATGTTTAGGTAGGTTAATCTGAGGTACAACAAGCGACCAACAAGCTTGCAATATTTATTAGGATTAGGTAGCAGAAATATATTTTTGTTGATGTAGGAACATTCCCTCTGAAGTCTAGATGATTTCTAAGCCAAGAAAGTAGGATACAGGGCCCAGATCCTTTATTGTGAAAGCTCGATCCATGTATATTTTCATTTCTGAAAGCATTTGTTTATTTGGACTTGTAATTAATAGATCATCTACATACACAAGCAAAGCGACAAATGTATGTTGAAGAATAATCTTGATTACTCTAGAACCTTCAAAATCGTAAAAGCATGATGAGGGTTCATGTATTTGTGTTTAAAGGGTTCATGTATTTGTGGGTTCATGTATTTGTGTTTAAAGGGTACATGTATTTGTGTTTAATGGGTTCATGTATATGTATTTAATGGGAGTGTGAAAAGTCATCCTACAACTAGTATAAATAGGAGAATC
>CAOGCB010203271.1:0-10568 GCA_948266635.1 Cnidoscolus chayamansa | reverse complement strand
TCCGGGCGTGGGCTTCCAACGGGCCCACGTACCCAATTCCCTTACTCACGAATCTCTAGAAGACTAATGTGCTAAAATTGAATAAAATCTATTGGGTTTTAAAATGGAGTTAATTGGATAGAATAGCTATGGTTTCCCATTCAACCAAAAAAATGGGTGGCGACTCAATATGATAGGACAAGTTAGGATAAATGGGTTAGGCCGATGTTCCTACGCTCGTCACGGAACGGGTAGGGCGTGAACAGTAAGTACTTTGACTCAAACCAATTATCCTTTTAGATCTATCCCTATAGATCTTAATGCCAAGGATGTAGGCAACTTCACCTAAATCTTTCATTGAGAAATACTCCCTAACCAGGTCTTTGTCTTTTGCAAGGTAGGGATGTCATTTCTAATGAGTAATATGTCATCGACATAGAGCACAAGAAACATCACCATGCTCCCACTAGCCTTTTATATACACAAGGTTCATCTTCATTTTTATGAATCCAAACTCTTTGACTGCTTCATCAAAACAAAGATTCCAACTCAGAGAAGCTTGCTTCAATCCATAAATGGATCTTTGAAGCTTGCAAACCTTTCTAGAATTCTCAGGATAAACAAGTACACATCTTTAAGCAGATTTCCATTAAGAAATGTTGTTTTGACATCCATTTGCCATATCTCATAGTCATAATATGCAACAATGGCCATGAGAATCCTTATGGATTTAAGCATTGCAATAGGTGAAAAGGTTTCATCATAGTCTACACCATGACTTTTGCTTGAAGTCTTTTGCAATAAGTCTTGCTTTAAAGGTATGCACTTTACCATCCATGCCGGTTTTCTTTTTGAAAACCCACTTGCACCCAATGGTTTTAATACATTCAGGTGGATAAATCAAGGTCCACCCTTGATTATCATACATGGACTGCATTTTAGATTTCATGTCTTCCAGCCATTTCTCACAGTCTGGACTTGACACAACTTCTTGATAGGTAGCAGGCTCATCTTGATCCATGAGCAGCATTTCATGATTGTCTGTTATGAGAAATCCATGTCTCTCGGGTTCATGTCATTTCCTATCAGACCTGCGTGGAACTTGTGCAACATGTACAGGTTCCACAACTGTTTGTGTAAACTGTTGGGTTTCCATCTATGGTTCTATGCCTTGTTGTGGCTCTCGAAACTCTTCGAGATGTACTTTGCTCCCACTGGTTCTTTTAGAAATAAATTCCCTTTCCAAAAAGATACCATTTCGAGAAACAAACACTTTGTTCTCAGAGGGATTATAAAAGTAATATCCTTTAGTTTTTTTAGGATATCCCAGAAAAATGCATTTGTCGGATTTCGATGCTAACTTATATGAGACTTGTCTTTTAACTTAAGCCTTACAGCCCCAAATCTTGAGAAAAAATAAACTGGGTGTTTTCCTAGTCCACATCTCATATGGTGTCTTTTGATGGTGTCTTTTGAACCGCTTTAGATGGAACTCGGTTCAAGGTGAACGCTACTTTTTGTAAGGCGTAGCCCCAAAAGGATTAAGGAATATCTACTTGACTCATCATAGATCATATCATATCTAATAAGGTATGATTTGTCCTTTCAGATACACCATTCCATTATGGTGCTCCTAGTGGAGTTAGTTGTGAAACAATTCCATAATTTCTTAGATGGTCACCAAATTCTTAGCTTAAATATTCACCACCCCGATCAAATCGAAGTGCCTTAATAGTTTTGCCAAGTTGATTTTGTACTTCATTTTGGAATGTTCTGAACATTTCAAAAGATTCATGTTTATGTTTCATTAGATAGACATAGCCATATCTACTAAAATCATCAGTGAATGTAATGAAATAGTGATATCCGCCCCTAACACTTATGCTTAATGGACTGCATACATCAGTATGTACTAGGCCCAATAAGTCAGTGGCCCTTTTACTTTGTCCATTAAAAGTGTCTTTAATCATTTTTCCTAGTAAATAAGATTCACAATTTTCAAATGATTCAAAATCAAATGATTCCAAAAGTCCATCTTAATGGAGATTTGATATGTGTTTCTCATTTATATGACCACGGAGACAATGCGATAAATAGGTTGAATTCAAATCATTTGGTTTTGATTTTTTAGTGTTTATGTTATAAATATCAACATCATTAGGTTTGTCTAAATTCAGGACATAAAGGCCATAATATGAATCAGCAATACCATAAAGCATATCATCATAATAAATGGAGCATTTCTTATTCTTAATTAGAAATGAAAATCCTTCATCATCCAAACAAGAAACTAAAATAATATTCCTACTCAAAGTAGGAACATAGTAGCAATTATTCAAAACTAATAAAAGCCCATTGGGCAAAGTCAATTCATAAGTTCATACAGCTAAAGCATCAACTCTTGCTCCATTTCCTAATCGTAGGTTGGCTTCACCCTTCTTCAGTTGCCTACTCTTTTTAAGCCCTTGCACATTTGTACAAATATGAGATCCGCATCCAGTATCAAATACCCAGGAAGTTGTAGTAGATAAATTAATTTCTATAACATAAATACCTGAAGATGTAGTCTCACTACTATTCTTGTTCTTCAGTTCATCCAAGTAGTGCTTGCAGTTCCTCTTCCAATGACCAGGTTCATTGCAATGGAAGTAAAATCCCTCCTTTGGAGCTTTCGGCCTACGCTGAGACCCAACTTGAGGTCTTGCCTGCACATTACGCTTGCCCTAATTGGGCTTATTAGTAACTCTTGCTCTAGCCTTACCCTTACCTTTCCTCTTCATTTCCCTTCCTCTATTGACCATAAGCACATGGCTGGGCTTACTCTTAATACTTTGCTCAGCAGTTTTGAGCATCGCATGCAGCTCAACAATTGATTTCTCCATGTTATTCATGTTGTAGTTCATGACAAACTGGTCATAACTATCATGCAATGAATTATGGATCAGATCTGTGGCCAGTTCCAAACTAAGGGGAAATCCAAGCCTATCAAGGTGATCAATGTAGCCTTTCATTTTCAAAACATGGGCGCTTACTGATGCACGTTCAGCCATTTTGCAAGAATGTAGTGCTTTGGTAGTCTCATACCTTTCTTGCCTTGCTTATTGTTGAAAAGTCTCTTTGAGATGCACACTCAGCTCATAAGCTTCCAGGTACACCAAATCCTTCTGAAGTTCTGGGCATATGGTAACCAACATGAGACATCCAACGTCAACAGAATCATTAGCATGTTTCTTATACTTATCCTTTACTGCCCTTGGGGCATCAATAGGAAGGACTTCAGGAACATGTTCTTCTAGGACATACAACTTCCTTTCTTTCTTGAGAATAATTCCCAAGTTCCTAAACCAATCAAGGAAGTTTATGCCATTTTCTTTTAGTTTGTCCTTCTCAAGGACAGATCGCAATGATAATGTGGAAGTGTTGTTTATTGTCATTTTTCTACACAAATATGCAAATCAAATTTTAGTACCAATTTCATTTTAAAGTTTGTAAAACTCGCACGAAAACAATAACTCTTAATATTAATATCAACAATTGCAATGTTTTAGTGGGCTAAGACCCATATTTCACCCAACTCTAAGTCAGCTTTAGCATGACACTTAAAATTAAGTTATTGATAGCCTAATTAAGTCTAACAATTTTTAAACATATGGGCATCACCATCACCCATCCTGCCTAACTATGATAACCTAATGCACTTCGTTTTAGCAGAACCCACATTTTGGTGATCTTAGTCTTAACATGTGTTTTTATTATGAGTAGCATAAAAACTTAAAATTATGGTGAGGGATCTTTCTTATGATTTTGAATCTAATTTATCACATCCATATGCATCATCCATATATGGCATCATATACATATATATCACCATACAAAACAAACATAATAAATAAACGTGACATAGCATGGCCACAAATCTAATTTGATCCACAGAAGCCAATATGAAGAGCTAGTCTTGAACTGCTTCCATCTCATACCTCCATCATCAAGGATTTGGCTTGATCTCCATCACCATCTTGAAGGTCTCTTCCATCTCCATTACACTAATGAAAATAAAATTCTACTACAACTATTTTGAAAGTAAATTTACAACCAAAAGATGACATGAGGTCATATTTAAATTACATCACCTTTAAAAAATAATAAATAAATAAACCAATCACATAGGTCTAAATGGGCCATGCTATGCACCATGCATATATCATACATTCATCAAATAAGACATGTTATCAAATAGCATGTAGATAAAATAATGAAATTAACAAATTTTGATTGCTTATTAATATCCACGATATATAGGCCGCTATGATTAGACAACACGATGGTCTCGCTAGGCGGTTAGAAGAGTAGGGTTAAGGGGCAGTGCCCCTCGAAGCTTTGAATCATCATTGATCTTATCAATAATTTTTTGCCAACACCCTAATATGTGTCCATGAATAATAGGTCTATTGATCATATCAATATTTGTTCAATAACATTAAATAATTACTCTTTACACAGAATATGTTTAATCATGTTAAACGATTATCCAATACCACCATGAATCTGTTTTACATCAATATGTGGAGAACAAATTCTTATAGTTCGTTAATCATATTAACAGTTTGATTAATTTATATCCTCATATAAACATAATACCCTTTATGATTGTGGAATCGTTTTCACATATCAATAACATGCTAATAATCATCCTAAAATAGATTTATATATATCACATACATATAAACATGGCATATTTGAATCAATTGAATCGTCAAGCGACTCTGATACCACTATTGGGTTTCATTTATCATTAAAATAAATTAAACGCAGTAGATTATATAAAAAACCTTCTAAGGATCCATGAGATTGAATTGGTTCGATGAAAGGGATATGATTATTTACCTCTTGTAGTGCAGAAACCTTTGGTAATCTGACTATAGGTGCTTCTCGAAAAAATGACCACCCTCTGCTAGGATCCACACACAAATGTGTGATTGAACAGTATAGAGTGCTAGCTCCTTTGATCGCGTTTAAGGTTTCAATATTTTGTTTGATGTTTTTCATAAAAACAACTGCTACAAAATAATGCGCATAAGGCCCCTTTTATATCTGTCCACTTAACCCTAACTTAATTGGATATGTTAGGGTTAAGTATCAGATATTTTTATTCTAGTGTGCAACCCAATAGGTGTATATTATGTTGGTAGTGGGCCAATCCCATTGCAAGCCCATAAGTCATAAGTGGCCTCTAGCAAAACATTATGATTACTCAAATAATATAAAGTCAGTAGTCTGATATTAACATATTTAATAGAACATGTTGTAATCATTTTGTCACGCGATATCTAGTTTGAACATAAGTCATGGTCACTGTCACACTTATATTGTCCAAACATGAAGTTTCTTGACTACAAAGTTGATTGATAAAATCAAATGACGTTGATCACTATATCAATTCGTTTGAGCAAGGCCATGCATTTCTTAGTCCAACTTATCGAGGGGCCCATAAGATATCTTTCTCATAAGAGAGCGACAAATTCTATTTTGATTATTAACTTTCCTCCACATGATTCTCATCATGTTCAATCACAACCTTTATGATTATCTGATTAAAGACAACGTTTGATTATGTCAAAACATGATGTCTCTCATGTAGGAAACTGTGATAATCTCAAGTCTGAGGACTTCAATGACATAACTATTACGAGATCACTTATGACACTTAATCCAATACCTTGTTTTCCAACAAGTAACTACAAGTTTGATTTGTATCACCATATACATGATCATCTCATAATCATCAACCAAACTTATACTAGTCTTAATTCATTATTAATTTCCATAATTATGAATAACTAGGGATATCAAATTATTATGATAAAACATTCAAGCATTATAATAATTTTGAAAAACTTCCATAAATGAAATTATGACAATAGAATTAAGATCCAATCACAAGGCCTAGGACATAACTACCAACACCTACATACTACAGTAATATGGGATAAACTACTCCGTGACTTTCAATTGAGGGCATCTGCAACTACATTTGCCTTGTCTAGATGATATTATATTATGCAATAGTAGTCACTGAGTAACTTAGCCCATCTTCTCTATCTCATATTCAACTCTTTTTTACTCTTAATGTATTGGAGGCTTTTATGATTGGTGAAGATCTCGCATCTTACACCATAGAGGTAATGCTTCGACACCTTTAGAGCAAAAATTACTTCAACAATCTCTAAGTCCTGAGTAGGGTAGTTCTTTTTATGCTTTTTCAACTATCTCGATGCATATGATATCACTCTATCATTCTACATCAATACACACCACAAGCCCACTCTAAAAGCAGGACAATATATGGTGAAGTCTTTCCCACTTTTTTGTAGAGCCAACATGGGTGCCATGGTCAATTTTCTCTTCAACTCCTGAAAACTTTCTTCACATGATTCAGATCAAATGAACTTCTAATTTTTCTATGTCAATCTGATCATAGGATCAACAATCTGGGAGAAATCTTGCACTAAGCTCTTATAATAGCAAGTCAATCTTAAGAAACTTTTGATCTCTATCACTATGGTGGGTTAGGCCAGTCTGCTACCGCCTCTACCTTCTTAAGGTCAACCTCAATGCCATGTTCTAACACCATGTGAACTAAGAAAGAGATACTCCTCAACCAAAACTCACACTTCGAGAATTTCACATACAATTGGTGTACTCTCATTGTTTGTAATACCATCATCAAGTGTTTAGCATGCTTTTTTTGGTTTTTGCAATACATCAAGATATTATTGATGAAAACTATCATATTGTGATCCAAAATGTTGCAGTGGCATTGGTTAACCCAAATGACATTATTAGGAACTCATAATGCCACGTACCTCATTCTGAATGTTGTATCAGCTACGTCACCTTCTCTAATAAGCAATTGATGATATCTTGATCTCAGATCTATCTTGGAGAAGTAACTTGCTCCTGTCAAGTGATCAATCAAATCATTAATCCTCAGTAAGGGGTACTTGTTCTTCATATTCACCTTGTTCAGGTGTCTCTAACCGATGGACATTCTCATGGTTCCCTCTTTCTTTTTTACAAACAACAATAGGGCACCCTAAGGTGATGTACTAGGTTTGATAAAACCCTTTTCTAAAAAATCCAATTGTACCTTGACCTCTTTCAATTCTATTAGTGCCATCCTATGGGGTAGGATAGATATAGGTCTGACACCCAGTAATAACTCTATCTCAAAGTGTATCTCCTTGTCAGATGGCAACTCTATAAGGTCGGTAGAAAATACATCTAAAAAATCACTCACAACTGCCACTGACGTCGGCTCTCTCACATCATGATCTATTAGCCTAACATGAGTTGTGTATCCTTGACACACCTTCCTAAGTAGTCTATGCACATGCATAGCAAATATTAGACCAATGGGCATACCAAAAATGTCCACTTGAAACATGATATATGATTTGCCCTATCCTCTAAATCAGACTACCTTATTCCTATAGTCCAAGGTAACATCATGTATAAATAGCCAATCCATCCCTAGAATGATGTTGAAATCGGTCAAATATGGAACACCCTAGGTCAGTTGCGAGGCATCTATCCTCAACCAAAACTATACAATACTAACAAATCAACTCTGCTAATGTCAAATCACATCTGGGTCCACTGATCCATAAGGGACACTCCATTTAAGCAATCATTAACCCTATACTACTCATGGCCCTCAATGATATAGATGAATGAGAAACACTAGGATCTAGCAATGCATGAACATAAGAGCAGCCAATCAAAATTTTACCTAACACCATTGTATTGGAGGTGTTAGCATCTTGCTGGGTCATAGTAAAAATGTGAGTCGATGCCATGGAGCCTCCGACATGTGCTCTTGATGAGGATCCTACTCCTCAATCTCTACCATGTCCTTTACCTTATAAAGCCATTAAAGAAGTCGATCTAATACCAGTTGTGCCATACTATTCGATGTCATATGTTGTGCTTGTACTGACCATAGTGGGACACCCTCTGAAAGAAGCCCATCCTAACCACATCTACAACACACATTGGGTCCCAAATCTGCAAGGGCGTTTATGTGCTTTACCACATTTGGCACATTTAGATCGACTCGATCTTGCATAACTTTTTTTGGACTTCATGGAGCTCTTTCTTTCTTCTTGTTCACCAAGAGTTGCAGCTACAAGATAATTATGACTCAACCTCCCTATGTTCATAGCTCTAGGTATGGTAAAGTATCCTTGCCAACTTAGTCGATGTGATACCACCCCCTGCCCCCCGATGATGGCACTAGCCTTCATTTTTCTAGCAACATCAACTATTGCATGGAAACTTTACCTCTTAGCTGTCATAATGATCAAATAGTACATGCTATGAAGCCTCATGAAATACCTTATGGATTTCTTCCATTCTATGTCAAAGGCATGCCCTACATATTGTAGTAGATAAATGAATCTATTGGTTTACTCATCAACTCTCATCTCATCTATTTGCCTCAACTGTGCAAACTCTTAACATCTTCCGTTCCCTATAATTGTCAAGAAATGCCCACTCTGTAAACTCGGTGGCAAATTGCTACTATGACAAATCCTCTACCTAAGGCTTAATATAGGTTTTATATGTAATAATCTGATTTCCTTGATTGTTATCTGTGTTAGAATCTTGACCACCCAAAGGTGACCAAAACCCTAACAAGTCGAACATTACATGTACTTTACTTTTTCTCTTACATTTTTCGTTCATTTTTTTATTCATTTCCATTTCATTTACACATACTTTAACATTTTATGCAAATACATAATATGGATATAGATCTCATACATTACCAAGATTAAGGCTTATGAAACATAAATGGAATATTTAAATTCCTAACATTTATAACATAATAAACCTTAATCCTAAACATACAATATGGTCGAATATACATAACTATAAAATAATTTATGAGATCTAAACATTTACTTAAACATACATTAAATTAACATTTTTTTAATTGAACTTATACATAATCAAACTTAAACATATCCTAAAGGCAAATTACACACCACCATTCTAGACATGTCAACTCTACCCTGTTGCCTCAGTACTTCCTATATGACCTGTGAAAAATGGTGTGGGAATAAAGGATGGACGAGGGATGTAAAAGGGGTAAGCTATTTGAATAGCCTAATGAGTAGATATAGAAAACATACATAAAATATTATTTTCATGCTTGTGCATACATAACCTTCAAACAATTCACATAAGATAATATTGTCACTAAAAATCCCTCCGTAGTTCTAATTGGCAAGCCATCTCCTTAAGACTACTTGAATACCTTCCGAGCTAGCTACTTCCTGCAGGTATTCATATGTGCCACAATAGCTCTTTTTGGCAAGTTATAAACTTATCGTATACATCATACATAACACATTGATCCCAAGAAAAATCCTAAGGTCTTATCATGTTACTTCCAACAAACATACCGAAGGATTTTTCCAAGGGACCTTTCCGAGGGACATAACATTAACATGGAGGATTTTCAGATCATCCAACATTACCGTTCATAGATCATAAATAATGTAGTGCAACATATAATATGCATCTAATGCAACAACCTAGGCATTATGATGCATGGGCATGCTAAAAACATTCATTTAGTTTCTATATCATAAAAGAGTTATATCCACTCAGTTGGTATGTGCATGAAGATGAACGTCTCGCCTTAACTGTGCTATCCTTGATTTCCTTGGTATGATGTTGTATGGCGAACTAGGAGAAGAGATTAACTATAGACTATATAAAATACTTTAAAGAAATACTCGTATGACTCCCCACATAGCATAACATCATTACGTAATTACTAATATACATATTAGTTACTATATAAACTATTGATACCATGATATAGGATCTGAATTATTTAGGACGAACCCTTTTGTGAATCACTCGCTTCATCCAAGTCATTTCCTACTAATTTGAGTGATACCAAACCATTATCTCTCATAATCGAACTATAACATTTTATGTGACAACCCCTATGACATGCCTCCCATAGAATGAATAGTGATTTCCTACTTTCTCTACAGTGAAACCACCGCTAATCTTGTAAGGGATAAATTTGCATCACAGTTCTTTAAAACCTGTATAAATTTTTTTCACATTTGAAAATAGTTTAAAACTAGAATTATTCATTCAATAAAAACTATTATTTTGCAACATCATCATTCATTTTAAAACCAAATCATGAAATGGTAAATCCATCATTAAACACTTTCCAAAAGTATATACCCGAATAAAGGTATTAATACAAACAACATACGAGTTTACTTAATTACAATACGGCCTCTATTCACATGATAATTACCGAATTTTAAAATAGATACATTATAAAAATCCTTGGGATACATCCACATTTACAAATACTACCTCTGTAAACTTTATCTTCAACTCACTGCTTGTCTTGATTCCCTTTGCTACTTTCACCTGCGTTTATCAGGGATAAACGCTGAGTATATAACTCAGTAAGCTATAACCACATTCATAAGACATACAACAAATGTCATTACTAATATACATATTCACAATATGTATTTCCTTTACCAACA
>CAOGCB010203266.1:0-10405 GCA_948266635.1 Cnidoscolus chayamansa | reverse complement strand
TCTCATTATTTTGACATGTGAACTTTTGCTTACTGCTCTATCTATCTACCTCTGTTGGGTACCCACTCTTTGCACCCTACCTTAGCTGCAAACCTGTAATACTATGTGTTCTAAGTACTCTCTGCGATCCACAAAGACTGGTTTTTTTATCTGTCCCAAATTATATACCAATTTCCTTTTTGAGATAGCAATTTATTGATAGCTTCCTAATATACCCCTATTTAATATTCACTGAAAAAGTAAAATTTATTAGTTCCAAGAATAAATTATTAATGCAACAATATGAATGCAGGGTATACTAGGAAAAACAATATAAATTTATTACGTTTAACTATATTTTCTTAATGTATGTTAGAAAACAAAGAAGTCTATCTTTTTGGGAGGAAGGGAATAATATATAAGAGTGTTCAATATGTTTCTGTGATGGGTTCACTAAGGTAAGTAAAGAGTTCAAGTAGCAGAAACTGAAATGGAAAATTGCTAGGGGACCATCACTGAAACATATTTGGCTATTCCAGTTTGTTTAGTTTCCTAAGATGCAAGCTGAAACATATTTGGCTATTACAGATTGCCTAGTTTCCTAAGATGCAAGCTGAAATATGCTTATTGAAAAGTGGACAATGGACAAACAACAAACACGCTCGCTCACACAAACACATCTTTTCCCTTCTTAATGTTTGTTCTATATCTGGTTTAGCCATATGACCCTTGGTCAGAATAGAGTATTTCTTTCAGTGAATGGAATTAGTAGATTTTGCAGATATTCATATAAACAATTTGTTCTCAAAGGACTTCTTAATCAATTATTTTTTTCAGGCCAAACCGTGCAAGTATCTATGGGTGGGTGGATTCAGCCCAGCAGTTTCCAAAGAAAAGTTGGAAGAATTATTTTTCAGGTTTGGTAAAATTGAGGAACTTCAATTTCATAGAGACCGGAATACTGCTTTTATCGAGTATGTCAAACTGGAAGACGCTTCAGAAGCCATGAGAAACATGAACGGAGTGCGAATTGGTGGTGACCAGATACATGTGGATTTCCTTCGTTCACAGTCCTTGAGAAGAGTAAGTTGGTTTCTTGAGAATATAAAAATGCAGCTTTCAGAGGTCTAATTATATTTGTTATGGGTTTCTTTTTAGTTGAGCAGTTGGAAGCAATCTTTTAAGCTTTCAAACATTGACTTGGCTACAGCTGATTTTTGACCGGACTACAGCTGTTGAGCCAAATAGGCACTTAGAGTGGGCGAACTAGATTAGGTAGAAATAAGTGATCAAGATGAAACTGAGGCTTGCTTGTTCATACATTTTTGTCATAATTTTTTATTTCCTGCTAAATGCTTTTTACATTTATGTGTGGGTAATTTTTGATTCCTGTGTCCTCAAATATTTTTAATCCAAGGAATGCCAATCAGGAAAACTCATAGGCAGTCTGTTTTTTTCAGTTGAATTCAATTTCTTTTAAATTTTATTTATATATTTATATGTGATTGGATGACATCAGGCCATATTAGGTTTATTGTCTGATTTTCATTATTCAAAGGAGAGTTGGTTTTCTGTTGCACATTCGGGAGTAAGGCGAGCAGTTGATTGATTCCGAAATTGCAAAACTCTCACTCTTACATTGTAATTGCCTACCATAGTGTAACTGACAATTTCATTATGAATTTGTATTCTTATGGTATGATTAGTTGGCTGGTTTCTTCACTTATTATCTATCCCACAACTTCTGGAGCTCACTGTTTCAGACAGAAGCGCAGAGTCTGAGTATGGTCTGTTTGGATTATAGAAAATATCTGACTCTAGATGGCAATATTTTTTTTACAGAATTTATGTGGCTGAATGCTGAAAAAATTCTCAACCAGACAAATTATGGTTCTAGGTTTAACAGTTTAATTTTTTTTATTCTTAATGTTTCAGCAACCTCAGATTCCAGGGGGCCACAGGGATGGTTTGCCCAGTAGTGTACTGTGGATAGGCTATCCTCCATCTGTACAGATTGATGAGCAAATGCTCCACAATGCAATGATTCTTTTTGGCGAGATTGAGAGAATTAAGAGCTTTCCGTCAAGGCACTATTCTTTTGTAGAGTTCAGAAGTGTAGATGAAGCTCGGCGTGCTAAAGAAGGCTTGCAGGGGCGGCTTTTCAATGACCCTCGCATCACAATTATGTATTCAAGCAGTGAGCTAGATTCTGGTAAAGAGTACTCCGGTTTTAGTCCTGCAGTTAAAGTAACAAGGCCAGAAATTTTTAATGAACATATTTTGAGGCCTAACCAGCTGGAAGTATTGAATCGTCATCGTCCTATAGTGCTACATACTTTTCCTGGACCATTGCCACCTAGTAGTGTTCATAGACCAAATCTACCATTGCGTCCTTTTGGTCCTCATGTTGGTTTTGACGCTGTGCTTTCTAATGCAGAATTTAATGATTTGGTTCCTCTGCATAATTTCCGAGATGGGAATTCTAACATTCCAATCAGGCCTAACTGGAGAAGGCCATCACCTCCTGAATCTGGGATTCTTCCTTCTCCCATTTCAAGGATTAGACCACCAATGAGGTCAGTGTCTACTGGATGGGATATGCTTGACCCCAATCAGAGGGATCCAAAAAGGTCAAGGATTGATCAGCTACTGCCCATAGATAACGACTCTTTTGCCTCGAGGAAGATTGATGATCTTGGGCTGGGTTTGGATAAAACATATAGGCTTGGTCAAGCTAGTGATGCATGTATCTCAGGTCCATTCATAAATGTTCAAGGGAAGCATAGTATTAGTCCAGCTGGTGTAAAGGGCATAGTAGGATCTCATCAACGTCATCCTGGCAATGATTATATATGGCGCGGTATTATTGCCAAGGGTGGAACACCAGTCTGCCATGCTCGTTGTGTCCCTATAGACAAGGGAATAGAGTCAGAGCTGTAAGTGCAACTTATCTTAAATGCAATTTTGCATTTACAAACTACAAGTATTTGAGATGCCGGACTTATCTGATTTATTATTATGCATACATGTAAATTTATTTACAGTAATTTACTTGATAGTTACAGCAGATATGGGAACCATCAACCACTTAAATGTTCTATATTTTCTTCTCATTTGAGAATGTGATTTGATGGATTAGAAAATTTCTCCATAACTTTTTATCATCATTAACCTGAATGAACTGCAAAATTGCAATTAGTATATTTTCCCTTCAATGTGTCTTTGATATTCTGGTATCTTCTGCAACAAAACTTTTGTATCACAGATATAATTATCTATTGTTTTAGACCTCTTATTTATGTTCCTTTTACTCATCGGGGTGTAATTTAATTACAGTTGATAATGTCAGTTGATATTGGTCTATTTTTCACTGCATTTCACCTTTATCATTATGATCTGGTTGATGGCCCTAGAACAATCTTCTTTTGACTGCCTAATATTTGTGCTTACTGTTTTGCAGTCCAGAAGTTGTTAATTGCTCAGCTAGAACAGGATTAGATATGCTCACAAAACACTATGCTGAGGCCATTGGATTTGGCATTGTCTTCTTCCTTCCAGACAGTGAAGATGATTTTGCTTCCTATACTGAGTTTCTTCGCTATTTGGGTTCAAAAAACCGTGCTGGTGTTGCCAAATTTGATGATGGGACAACACTATTTTTGGTGCCACCATCAGATTTCTTAACCAAGGTCTTGAAAGTTGCAGGACCTGAACGTCTCTATGGTGTAGTTCTCAAGTTGCCACAACATGTCACTAGTAATGCATCGATGCAGCCACAGCAGCAACAGCCTAGCCATTTTCCTCTGTATGTTGATAGGCCCCATATTCCTTCACCAGAGTCCGAGTATAATAAAATTCGGGAGGAATATGTGATGCCTTTGGATTATAAGAGAGTTTTGCACGAGGACTCAAAACCTTTATCTAAATCATTTTATCCATCAACTACCGAGTCTATCTCAGAGCAGTCAGTCCCTCAGGACTACGCTTCTAATAACCCTGTAGCAGCTTCTCAAGCTGGAGTTTCATTGACACCTGAGCTTATTGCCACCCTTGCATCTCTATTGCCTGCAAATGCACAGTCAACTGGTTTAGATGTTGGTCAACCACTATCAGGCTCAGTTGTTGGGCCTATATTTTCCTCAGTTGCTACTAATAATGGAACTTCCTCACTTGGTTGGAAGCAGGCTAATCAGGCTTCTGGAAACACAAATCATATACAATTTGGGAGCCAGTTCAATTCTCAAGCACAAGTTCAGCCTGAATTTCAGCCTCACACATCTGTATCCAGTGGACCTTATAATACAGCAAATATTGTCCCTGGGAACACCCAAGTCCAAGATTCATCCATCAACCTACCAAGTCAGGGTGGAATCTCATCTAGGCCATTGACAAGTGTTGCAATGCCTGCTCAAAGTGGACAATTTGTTTTGTCACCACAAGCCAGCCAGCAGTATCAGCTTGATGTTTCATATCAAAAGGGATATGGTGGAATGGTGCATGGAACAGATGTTTCAGGGTCATATAGTCCATCAGTTATTCACCAATCTAGTAATCCTGTTACCTTATCTAATCAGACTAAGGGTGATAATCATTCCCAAGCACAATCTGGGATGCCTTTATCTGCTGACAAAGTGAACCAGCAGATACCCAATCAGTTGCAGTCATTCCAAAATGCTCTTCCTGGAGCTGATACCCAATCAGTTACTTCAGAGACTGAGGTTGACAAGAATCAGCGATACCAATCAACATTACAGTTTGCAGCAAGCCTTCTCCTTCAGATACAGCAGCAAACAGGTAATCCAGCAGTCCGAGGTTCCGAAAATCAACAATGAGATTCCTTTGATATAGGTATGCACTCTTACTATGACACATTGATTTCGTTTTTTTTAAACTCCTTTTAGGTAGAAAATATATTTTTTCTAGAAGTGCTCTAGTTTTCATTGTCTATTTGTTTGTTGTTTGATAGTGTGATGAAATGGGTTATGAATTTTCTTTGTTTATTGTTTGTGATGTTATTTCAATGATGTAAGTGAATGTTTTTGCTGGGAAAATGAACTGTATTTATGTGATTTTTGTTTTAGTTGTTCATGCTATTGGAATACTTCCGTAAGGTAGATCATCATTTGATTGTATGGTGTGCTTCAATTTAGGGAACACAGCAAAGATGATTTGCAGGATAGTTTTTGGTGGAGATACTTGTAGATATTTTTCTATCACAGAAACATTGGATATGGCAGGTAGTAGTTGCCTTCTTACTTTGGAACTTTGGAAGTGCTAGAGTTCTTGTAAGGTTTTCAAGAAGAGTTGACAAGCATTAGAATTAATCAGTGGTTTAGTTAGTCATG
Organism: Cnidoscolus chayamansa; assembly: GCA_948266635.1. NCBI lineage: Eukaryota > Viridiplantae > Streptophyta > Magnoliopsida > Malpighiales > Euphorbiaceae > Cnidoscolus > Cnidoscolus chayamansa. The sequence goes on along the minus strand of CAOGCB010203266.1, from coordinate 5,081 downwards.
CTGGCATGATAGGAATGATTCAATTATTTGATATGGAAGATAAATGTTCTGCAGTATAAATGCTTGCGCCACAAACATGCAGTTAGACCATTTGAGTTGTGAGCTTTTGACTGCATTTCCTTCAGGTCGTTATGCATAATGTGTTTTAAGATGAAGAGCGGCAAATCGCAGAATTGGAAGATTAGCGTACCATGTTTGCCAAAAGTGAAGGATGAACTTATACATACATTATTCTCATTTTTCTTTCCTTAAAATTGCCCTGTTCTCAAGCTAAGAATAATGTGTAATTTGCTTCCATTTCTTCTCTTTACTTTCTATCCTACATGGACAAGAGAATAATGGTCTTTACCTTTTACTTTCCTTATCTTTTTTTTTTTTGAAGAAACAACTCCTTTTCCATATCAGTTTTAATTTCCTTCACCTCCATTCTCACTTTATTCTGTGCCCATATGGAGTATGGACTTAATGCTTATGTCCATCCATGTATGTATATATATGTATATATATTCTTCTTTTTGGCTCATTGGCTCTGGCTAGAACTGGAACCAAAGGTTGCATGGCTTTGGAGCCAAAGCTCTGGCTCATTGGCGCTGACTAGAATTGGAACCGAAGGTCTCATGGCTCTGGAGATGACTTTATGGATAGCTGGTTTTATGCAGATTTGTAGAGTGATACTTAGGTTTCTATAATAACGGTAGAATATGTATGAACAACTAGCTACAATGTATATCATACCATATAAATTCATGGAAGCATAAATAACATATATTGATATTGGGAACTAAAATTAGTTTTGAAATTTAACTTCAAAAGCTAACAATTAATGCTTGAGGTCAGGTGGAATTCAAGATGATATTAGTAATATCCATTTTGGGAAAATTCATAAATAGTGATAATAAGGAATTGGTGGTTCTTTTGCACTAGTAAGCAGTGGAAATGGTACTCTGAGAACAAAAGGTTTGATCATGGTTTTAAACTGCAGTCATGGCTGGTTTCACGGGTAATGGAAACGGCTTTTTTCAAATTGGCCATAAAAACCATAATTACTAGAAGCAGTTTCAGATGATGAGGTGCGATGTGTCGTATTAGGATTATAGGTACCATAACCGTATCCATAATAAATTGAATGATCAATTGAATAGTCCTCCTCGTATGCACCACCTTTACCCTTTGTTTGGGATGTTTCACCACCAAAACTATGAGAGCCACGTGATTTTTTATAGGTACGTTGCACTAGATACAACCCATGTTGAACTTATTTACTAAATCCCTTTCAAGTATTTGTAATTGAAAATTCCATCTCCTATCAATGATTTCCAATACTCTATGTAGCTTTTGGAATTTTTTTGAATTGCAACTTTGCCATATCCATTGCCTCATATATAAAGTCCCTTATTGGTTTTTCATCACAATCTACGAACCTTAAAACTTTCAAAAGAGGCTCTTGAACTTTCATTATTTGTCAGGCCCTCTCCCTAGCCAAGAACTAAGCTGGTCCATATTTGTTTAGCAACCATTGCTTAGATTCAAACAACCCTACCCTATATATCAAACAAGGGACTCCAATGCAATAAAATTTGTGGCAAATCTTGTGATGCCAAATCGAATTATATCGTTATTGTTCGTGAATTTTTTCTTATAATTGACCGCCCAATTGTGATTATAAATAAATTGTGTAGCGATTTTGGCATGGTCAATTATCTTTCTAACACTTTTCGTCTTCACAATATTTTTTAAAATGAGGTCAATGCAATCTGCAATACAAGCTATCCGATACAAGTAAAGAAATTTCTTCATCAATTTATTCCTACCAGATTTGATGGCGGCCTCATTATCTATTAGGACTTAAAACTTTTTCAGGCCAATTTCTTCTACTACCGCTATTATAATTTTGAACTTATAATCTTCATTTTTATGTTACACATTTGATGCATCAACAAATTTGTGGAACATTGTGCTACGATTTGAATATACAAGAAAATTTATAATGCTTACACGTGGGATCGCACCATCTATCACACATTATGGTAACTTTTTCTTTGTTGATCCCCTCAAATGAAGGAATGTATATTTTTCATTTCATGAGATATACTTCAACAATCTCATAAGCACCAAATGGAGATACATTAGGCCCGATTTCTATAGTTGTTTTGAGAAGTAGATTAATCCAAGGTCAGTCAACAATGCTGGAAGGTAGTCTATTACGAATGATAATGTTTCCAAAAGCTTTTAGCATTTTCTCCTTGAGTCTTCAACAATTTGCTTTTTAATTTTGGCTACTTTTTACCCATATTCATATCTAATTCAACTTTTGCCTTAGCCAATCGAGAAGCTGGTATAGATGCTACTGCATATCTTGTTGCTTCTTTACCCCTTTCACAAGTAGAAGCCAAACGACCCAATACTTGTTTGCATTGGCACATGCATCATGACTATCACCACTTCTCCTAGGAAATGCATCTTCTTCAAATTATCTTATACTAACCCTTCTTGCCATTTCTAACTCAAAGTCCTCTTCCTCCTCATCAACTCTATTAATATTCATTATCACTTTTTTTAATTCTCTCTCTCTTCTGCTTAGAATTTTTAGTCAGTCAATATTCTTTGAATATGCTGGCCATATCTCTCCTAACTTGCATTGACTCTTTGCTGACAACTTGCAACTTGAACACGTATTTTAGCTAGTGTGATTTCAATCTTGTTATTGTACTAGTTATTTTTCTCCCACAAAGTTGCATGTCATTTCTTCCTTTTTCCTTGGTGTGGCAAACTTCTATTCAATGTTTTCACCCTGTTACTACCAAAAGAACTTCGAACCTCCATGAGACATTTTCAATGTTTAGGTGTTGAGAGATAATTGCTCACAAAATTGAAGTAGCCAAAATTGGATGAATTTGGTTTTACAATTTAGATTTACTTCTAAATGGAATATAACGTTTACGATTACCAAGTAATAGATAGTAACTACTATCACTATTTCAATAATAAATAGTAACTACTATAACTATTCAGTAATACATAAGAACTATGATCACTATTCAATAATAAATAGTAACTACTATCATTATTCTCTATCAAATATCAACTCACATTAAAAATTAAAGTTTAAACATATGAAATGAAATTAAATACTAAATTGCAAATGAATTTTTAATTTAAAGAAAAATAAATTTTGTACTGTAAATTTATTTTCAAGTTTTTAATTAATCATAAACCTAAACATTAAACTTTAGTTCTCTAATTAACATCATAGATATTAAGGTGAGAGAGAGGCAACACTATGGCGACGAGTACCTATCGCTTAGACAAGAGGTGATGGGAAGGCCTTTTTGAAGTAAGGCGCCATAACCTAAATATATCCTAATTAGTTAACATAATTATCCGATATAACTCATTAATTAGTTAACATAATTATATGATATAGTTCCTTAATTAGTTAACATAATTAAGATATATGTGTGTGTCTATCTATCTATTTGTTTGTGTGTGTGTGTAAATGAAGTCAAGTATGTAGTATTTATGTAAATATTATGTTATTTCCTTCCGAATTAGTTAATATAATTATAAGAATATATTTCCAAGTAATTATCATAATTGCGTTATATATATATCTTTTATAAGTTAGCAACTTAGCATAATTATAGGGATATACACTCCTAATTAATTAGTATAATTATAGAGATATCTTCCCTAAGTAGTATCTAAAACTTAGTTCTCTAACTAGCAGCTTCAAAAAAACAACTATGGATTAGTGTTTGTTGTTCAAAAAGGAAAAAGGGGTTTACACATTATTTGCAAGAGGGGTGCTAGGCAAGGCAAGGCGCATGCCTCTTGCAACAGGCCTTGCTTAACCTAGTTGAGGCGAGGAGGGGTCGTCTCACTTCACTTGGCGTCTCGCCCAGCTCCTTTAGGTCCCTTTAGTAACACTGACTAACATAAATATTAAACTTTTTCCCAAAATATTGCAATTTACCCTTTTATTACCATACCAATAGTAAATAGTAATCAAATATAAAGTTATTTTATAATTAGTAAATAAACTAAATTTCTAAAATTAGTTCAAATTAAGAATAAAACATAATCTTATAGATTGGACGCTCTAATACTTAAAAGTGTAATTTTAGCTCAAAACTACAACCAATATGAGCTTTGATCAACAATTATATAAAAAAAGAAGCTAAGATAACAGCAAATAATAACAAAAAAGGAAGATTTGTAAGAAAGATGTTGAGCTATGAATATAGGTCCATTTTTTTTTATGAATCTTAGCTTTAAGGGAGAAAGTAAGTTGTTTTTGAGTGAAAATGGAGAGTTTTTGAAGAGAAAAAAAAAAAGCAGTATATGCAGGTCTGATGTGTTTGGGAGTAGAATGGGCTTTTTGTTTCTGTTTGGCATGTGCGAAAGGCATATTCAATAATTGCTAATGTTTAATTAACGCCTAGTAACGGCAGTTATGCCTGCGCTGTGTTGGGGCGTATTAATGACAGGGTAAAGGGTAATTGCCCCCATAATCTCATTACATAAGGACTCTTGATTGTGTTATGGACCCGAATTATAGATCGAGTCATGGTACGAAGGATTAAAAAGGAAGCTATCGAAGGGAGCTCTTAATATCCTAGACTGATTGAGAGAGTTTTAAATCTTATAATTACGATTCTGAAATTATACTTGTATTAATATCTTCTTATATATATATATATATAGAGAGAGAGAGAGAGATTACAAAGGATTCTCCTACCATAAACTAATTCTAAAATGATGGATAAACACAAATTAGAAATTAAATATTGTAATCCTAAGCCTATCCGACATCTATAACACATTTATTTCATGAACATATATTCAAAATAGGTTTATATTGATGTTGGTAAGATTCAGAAGGGGAGGAAGATATGGTAAATTTGTTTTCGGAGCAGCTAGTTGAATGGGTTTGATTTGAAGGTAATTAACCTGGGGAGGTTTTTCTTCGAAGTTATGGAAGGATATCATGCATTTTAAGTATGGCAATATTAGGTCATTGGATTAGGTGTTTCCTCTGGTTGGATAGAAGTGATGTTTGTGTTTGTGGAATATGCTTGCAT
>CAOGCB010203160.1:0-10835 GCA_948266635.1 Cnidoscolus chayamansa | reverse complement strand
GTTTTGGAATTTTTATGAAATTATGATTGAGAAAAGAAAAGCGAAAAATTTTCACAGGATTTGGGCGACGATCCAAAATATCCCTTACAGGGTCACTAATGATTTCCTGTAGAGAGAGTAGGGAATCATTGGTTATTCTGTGGGAGACATTCCTGGGAAATGGTGGCATGTTACATGTATGGATTGGAAACATAAGGAAGTCGGTTTTGACCTGTTGGAGATAATTCAGTTTCTGGTCACCGGAACAATAATCTGATCACCATGAACTAGGCTTCCAAATAGAGCCATAAAGATGACCGAAGGGTAATATTGAGACATTTTATGACTCGAAAAAGAATAGAAGAATAGATAAATGAATAAAGTGAATGATGTAGTTGAGGCTTGGTTAACGTAGTCAACAAAATGACTCGGTAAAGGGAAATGAAGGTAGTTGAAAGGTGCTACCGAGGGATTTCCTCAACTTGGTAAAAGACAAAGAATGAAAGGAATGATGAGATTTAAGGCATTGGTTTACTAGATCAACGAGATGACTTTGTAGTCGATGGATGCAACTGAGGCATCCATATGGCTAAGTAAATGTAAGATGTTACTAAAGGATACTTGAAGAGTATCATTCAATATAGGTTACAGTTCGATACCAAGGATAATCAAACAGTAATTTGAAAATAAAGTGAAATGAATGTACGAGTATGGAAACATGTTTAAGATTCTAAAAAGGGTGTGTATGTCTTGTCTCTAATCCACAGTCCACCAATGTAGGACAAAACTCAAAGAACCAAAGGCAGCAATAGTTAGACCAAATTGTGAAGACAATTGAAGTAGATGCTAAATGTTTTCAATGTATGACACGTAATGATTTTATAACATGTGCATGCATCGTAATTCTAGGTTTCTATATTAACTGCATGATATATATTGCCTTGCATATGTACATGTGATATGATATGATTTAGTGACTTATGGATGAGTCATAAACTTCAATGATATGATGAATTTACAGAATGAAATGAAAGGTATGAGCAACCAAGTTGGCCGAAAGAAGCTACTTAGCACAATATATGGTGAGATCAAAATAGCTGAAAGGAGCTTTTGGCACTATAATTAATGATAAATAAACGCTCGATGGTATGCTTTGACTGTCTGGATCATGGCCCGAGGGTATGCTTCAATTGCCTGGTTTTAACATTAATGAACTCCTAAGGAGTTGCTTCGACAATCGGGCACCGAAGTCTATAGGAACAAAATCACCCTCCTTGCAAAGTTATGTGAATTATTTGAAGTTGATGCATTCTACTAACATGAAAATCTATGTTTTCATATATGATTGTTTTATATATCTACTCACGAAGTTATTTCAAAATAGCTCATACACCTTTTATGCCAACTTTCCATCCCCTCTTCGTTCTCCCATTCTTCACAGGGTTGTGATAATGACTCAAAAGAATGGATCTAGACTGAGTGTATGTAATAGTTGTTGCTTCCCTAATTCATGAGATGTAACAGAACATGTAAGAGGATTAACATAACTATGGTTAATTCGATATAAGATTGTAAGGTCACTATTGATGAAAAATTTATATTCTTTCATATAATGCCATATGCCATGATACTTAAGTGCTATATGCATGATGTGAATGTTTATAAAAGGTATATGTATAATGTATGCTTGCTGTAATAAGAAATGATGATGATGTATGAAAGTATGATGAACGGTGATGTATTGTAATACCCAACACATTTTCGACGTCGGATATCTGAGTTTTCGACCAGAATATTCATGAAATATTTGGAAACTAGACTGAAACTGTGATTAGGGACTAAAATGTCTAGTTAAAAGACTTAAGGGTCTAAAATATAAAATATAAAGACTAAAATAAACAAATGAAAAGTAGAGGGACTAAAGTGAAATTTGGCAATGGCTAACTTGAAAAGTCAGGTTCAGCCGCTGAACCCATGTTTGCCACCTCCACTATAAATAGTGGAAGCCGCCGGCTAAAGAGAAGATGTGGTAAAAATCTGTAACTCCTTTCCATCCTCTCACAGAACCCTCTCAAACCAACATCAAACCTAAGAAGAAATAAACAAGAACTAAGTTAAAGTTCAAGAAAAAGGGTGAAGAGAAAGAGAGCTAAAGAAAGAAAGGAAAATTCGAAAGAAGTTCAATCCGAGTTTCTAGTTAGCTTAAGGCTTCAATCTAGGTAAGTTAAATGTTATGATGTTGAATTAATGTTAAAATACAACATGCAAATGGAATTAGGGAATTTTAAGTAGATTTAGAGAAATTTAGGTTAAGTTGAAGAAAATGATCAAATGAAGAACATATGAACATTTAAATGTACATAAATGATGTTAGAAGCATGATAGAATAGTTAAAAGGAAATGCATGTTAAAGAATAGAAGAAATCAAAATGCTAATTTTGTGAAAGTTAGGAAGTTGATGAATTTTCATGATATGATGAGAATTATGTTGCATGTGTTGGAATTGAGCTTAGCTGAGTTTAGAATGATGTAAATGTATATTTAGAAGTAAATTGAATTGAATTGCAGGGTTTTAGGCATGTAAAACATGCCAGAACCAAGTTTTGCTCATTGCCAAAACTCAGGTTCGGCGGCCTAAAGGGGATTTAGGCTACTGAAACTAGAAGTAGTTTAATAGGAAAGAAATGAAGTCCAGCTTCGGCAGCTGAAGGTTGGACTTTCGGCCGCGAATCTGGTGGTAAAAGGGAATAGTGGCAGTCAAACCTGCAGCTGAAAGTGAGACTTTCGTCTCTGTAAGGGTGATCTTCGGCCGCCGAAAGTCCCTTGTTCAGTAATTTTTAACCTAAATTGTTGTGATTATGTATGTTATGATTATGCCATATTTTATGGAGTTTAAAGGATGTTTTAAGTACGCTTTTAAGTTAATATTGAGTCTCTAATCCAAAGTCCGGAATGCAGGATCAGACCACATAAATTAGGGACAGCAGTGACGAATCGAGGATTCGTCAACTACGCTTAAGTTTCCAGGTGAGTGGATATTTACTATATGTTTTTACGATACAGAAACTTAATGTTTTATGACATGCTCATGCATTACGGTTATTCTGGGTTGTTTTGCATTATATCATAAGATATGTTGCATTGCATTTATTACATGTTATGTGAAAGGTAGTATTAGACGATCCATGATCCCATATGTTATGTTCAATGATGGTTATGGATGATATCCCTAAGTTTATCCCTTACGTATACTATGTTGTCCATTTTGGCATGTCCTTCGGGATGTACCACGGACTGTCCCTCAGAAGTAACACTAGAATGATTAGGACATTCCAAGGGATATCCATGTTTATGTTACGATATGGTAAGACCCAAGTGGCAAGGGAGCTTATGGGTGCATATTTATGTTTCAGGTAGTTCCCGAAAGATGGCTATGCCAACTGGAACTAACTCAGGGATCTTGGTGATAGTACTACCTAAAGTGAAATGTTTGATGATATTGCATGTTCACGAGCACAAAAGTATGTTTTATGATATATTTTATGTATTTGCTCATAAAGTTATTTCAAAATAGCTTACTCACCTCCCATCTCATCCCCAATTCCCAATCTCTTTTTTCACAGGTACACAGAATGTACCAAAAAATACCGGATAGCTTAGACGTGACACTGTGACATAGTTTTATGTATGTTTTGCCCGTAAGATGTGTAAATATCAAAGAACATGTTTTTATAAATCTCATGTATAAATATTTATGTCAAAATTTTTTGTACTTAGGTTTTTGTCCACCATGATGATGTGTACATGTATAATGTAAGACACATGTACTGGGAATTTAAATATTCCTTAAGTTAATGTTATACCAAAATTCTTCATTATGCATGAGATTAATATTAATATTTATGTTAATATTTATGGCTTGCTAGAGTTTTGGTCACCTTCAGTGGTCAAAATTCTAACGTCAGTAGCGGTTTGAAAAGGCAGGCTGTTACATGTATTAAACGATAGAAAACGTGAAAATTATGACATAGAATGACACATAGACTTGTTAGGATTTTGATCATCTTTGGATGGTCGAAATTCTAACGACGATAGTGGTTTGGTACGATTGGGCTGTTACATGAAAGGCACTGAGATAAGGTACCCACCCCTAGAAAAACTAGCTTATACAGTGGTAGTAGCAGTAGAGAAGTTGAGGACATACTTCGAATTGCATACCATTGAAGAAAGGACTAATCATCCGCTACGTTGAATACTTCATAAGCCTGAATTTTCTGGGAGGTTAGTAATATGGTTCGTTTACCTGTCCGCCTATGATATCAAGTATGTGCACCGAACCACCATGAAAGCATAGGTGTTAGCCAACTTTGTCACCGAATTTACCCCAATGGAGGAGGACCTCATGGAAGATATGGAAGATGGCAAGTGAAAAGCCCACATCGATAGGGCTCGATGTTCCAATGGAACAAGATTGGGAGTAGTAGCAATCAACCCATTAGCGATAAAAAGCCTCTATGCAGTAAAGTTAGATTTCACGATGACCAAGAACAGGGCTGAGTATGAAGCTTTGTTGGCATTGCTGATGCAACACTCGACACATTTTTTACGTTGGATTTTGAGTTTTCAATCGGAATATTCATGGAATATTCGAAAACCAAGCTAGAATAGTGTTTAAGGATCAAAATGTAAAGTTATAAAAGTTAAAGGACTAAAATGTAAAATGTAAAGACCAAAATGAACGAATGCGAAAGTTGAAGGATTAAAGTGAAGTTTAGCAATGGCTAACATGAAAAGTCAAGTTCAGCTGCACCATGTTGCCACCTCCATTATAAATAATAGAGGCAGTTGGCCAAAAGAGAACTTTTGGCTACATTCACTCTTCTCTCAGTTTTTTATAGGTATGCAGGATGTACCAGAAAACACTAGGAACATGAGACAGTGACGTAGTTTTATGTATGTTTTGCCTCTAGGATATGAAAATGTCAAAGAACATGCTATTAAAAATCTCATGTGTTATTTAAATGCTTATGTTATGATTTTTGATACTTATGTTTATGTCCACTGCATGTGTACGGATATAATATAAGACATGTACTAAGAATTTAAATATTCCTTATGTTAATATTGTATCAAAAGTCTTTTATCTGCATGAGATTAATGGTAATGTTTATGTTTATGTTAATGTTTATGGCTTGTTAGGGTTTTGGTCACCTTTGGTGGTCGGGATCCTAGCACCGGTAACGGTCCAGGAAAGCAAGCTATTACAATTGACAGTTTTATGAGAGGTGAAGGACAGTAAATCTATGATTTACAGTGACTCACAACTAGTGGTCAACCAGTTGCAAGGTACTTTTCAAGCAAAAGACATTATTATGACTCGCTATGAATAGAAAGTCAGGATGCTACTAAATAGTGCCATGGTTTGGTTAAAGCAAATACCAAGGGAGAAGAATGAGGAGGTGGATGGTCTAGCTAAAATGGCAGTCGCAAGAGAGCAACACCTAACTAGGTTTGTACATTTTGAAACCATATCCAAACCAAGCATCTACGACATGGAAGTGGTGATAATTGGCGTGGATGAGACCTGGTACACCCCAATCATTGATTTCCTAAAAGAAGGGAAATTTTTAGAGGATAGTTTGAAGCAAAAAAAATATATATAATCCAAAGGTCTGCCAAGTACAACTTGATGGATGGATCGTTGTATCGGCATTCAGTAATACAGTCGTGGCTCTGTTGCATATCAGAGTCAAAAGGATAGCACGTCTTAAAAGAGATTCATGAAGGAGAATGCGAAAGTCAAGAAGGCAGACAAACCATCGCTCAGAAAGTGTTTAGATAAGGTTTCTATTGGCCTACAACGGTTGAGGACACGAGAGTTGGTTTAGTGGTGCCAGTAACGCTAGTTGCATGGCATCATACCACGGGTCCTAGAGCAGGAATAATCACCCATAAGAAGCCCCTGGCCAATTTATCAATAGGGAATTGATATTGTGAGTCCTTTTCCAAAAGCATCCAACTCCAAAACTTATGCCATCGTTGTTGTAGTCCACTTCACTAAGTGGCCCGACGCCGAGGCAACACAGAAAGTGACATCATATTAAGCCATCTCTTTCTGCACTAAAAATTTATTTTGCAGATTTGGAGTTCCAAAGGTGATCATAGCTGACAATGGGTGCCAATTCGAAAGTAAAAAGTTTAAAGATGTAAGAGCTCAATTTTTTGGATCGCTACTGGCTTTAAAATCCCGACCACTCGAAGGTGACCGAAACCTTAACAAGCCGTAAACATTTATATTAACATAAACATCATTATTAACATATAATCTCATGCATAATAAAGAATTTTAGTACAATATTAACTTAAGAAATATTTAAATTCCCAATACAAGTATCTTACATTATACCTGTACACGTCATCGTGGTGGTCATAAACACAAGTACCAAAAATCTTAACATAAACATTTAAATAATACATGAGATTTTAAAAATATGTTCTTTGATATTTACATATCCTAAAGGCAAAAAATACATAAAACTACGTCACAGTATCACGTCCGTGCTACCTAGTGTTTTTCGGTACATCTTGCATACCTGTGAAAAACAGGATTAGAAATTAGGAATAGGATGGGAGGACAAAAAATGGGTAAGCTATTTTGAAATAGCTTTGTGAGCAGATAAAAAAATCATAAAACATACTTTCGTGCTCGTGAACATGCAACATTGTCAAACAATTTACCTTAGTAATATTATCACCAAGATCCCTGGGTGAGTTCCAGTTGGCATAACCATATTTCGAAAACTACCCGAAACATAAATATATGTCCAGAAGCTCCTTTCGGCCATCTGGATATTACTATATCATAACAAAAACATATATATCCCCTGGAATGTCCCAATCATTCTAGTGTTACTTCTTAGGGACAGTTCGTGGTACATCCAGAAGGACATGCCGAAACGGACAATATAGCATACGTATGGGACAAACTTAGGGATATCATCCATAGCCATCATTAACATAACATACAGGATCATGGGTCGTCTAGTACTACCTTTCACATAACATGTAATAAATGCAATGCAGTATATCTCGTGATCTAATCCAAAACAACCTGGAATAGCTGTGATACATGAGCATGCCATAAAACATTAAGTTTCTATATCGTAAAAGTATTTTGTAAGTATGCACTCACCTGTAAACTTAAGCGTAATTGATGAATCATTGGTTCATCATTGCTGTCTCTGATTTCTGGAGTCTGATCCTGTATTCTAGACTTCGGATTAGAGACTCAATATAGACTTAGAAATATATTTAAAACATCCCTTAAACCCCCATAAAATATAAAATAATAATAACATACTTAATCTTAGCACTTTAGGTTAAAAATTATTGCGAAAGGGACTTTCGGCGGTAGGCTCGGCGGCTGAAGGTCACCCTTACAAAAATGAAAGTCTCACTTTCGGCGGCAGATTCAGCTCACTAATCTCTTTTGCCACCAGGTTCGGTGGCCAAAAGTCCAACCTTCGACTGTCGAAGCTGGACTTCCTTTTCTTTCTCTAAGTTGTTTTCCAGTTTTGGCTGCCTAAACTCCGAACCTGGGTTTTTACAATGATCAAAACCTGGGTTCTAACATGATTTTAAGCCCAAAACTTGCCAATTTCAACTCAATTCATTTCCATACGTTAAAACATATCAACATCAACTAAGCTAACATTATTTCTAACATATCCAACCATCATTCATCATTTACATGAAATTTTCTGTCAATTTTCAAAACCTAATCATTTTGATTTCCTTATACATGCATCTCAAACTTTACTTTCTTAACATGTTTCTAACCTCATTGAACTCATTTAAACATACAACATCATTCATATGTTTTTCATTTGGTCAATTTACATTCTTTCTCAAAATTCTTCCATCTAACCTAAACTTTACTTAAATTCATTTGCATGTTTCATTTCTATCATTAAATCATCATATACCATTTAAACTAACATGGTTTGATTACTTAAACTTGCTGGAACTTCTTGGCTTAAACCTCTTCCTTCTTGCTTTCCTTTAGCTTTTCTTCTTTCAATTTGTTTTCTAACAGTTAATTTGATTCTTACTTCTAGTTTAGTTTAGTTTAGTTTCTTCTCTAGAGAGTTTCAGGAATTGAGAGAGAGTGTTTGAAATTTCCTTCAAACCTCTCTTTGGCCAGCTGTCTCCACTATTTATAGTGGAGGTGGCAAACATGGGTTCGGCGGCTGAACCTGACTTTTCAGGTTAGCCCTAGCCAAACTTCACTTTAGTCCCTCAACTTTTTTATTTGTTCATTTAGTCCTTATATTTTACATATTAGTCATTTAACTTTACAACTTAGCATTTTACTTCCTAAACACTATTTTGACCCGGTTTTCAAATATTCCATGAATATTCCGGTCGAAAATTTAGAATTCAATGTTAGAAATGTGTCGAGTGTTATAAAAAACTTATATGCCAGATGGAAGATTGACTTGTGTTTCAGTTCGATTTATCGTCCCCATCAAATGGAATGATAAAGGTAACTAATCGATCAATTGTCAGCAAAATGATGAAAAAGTTAGAGAAGGCGAAGAGACATTGGTTGGAGGAACTACTGAATATCTTATGGGCATTGAGAACAACCCCTAAAGTCCTAATGGGGAAAATGCCATTTTCTTTAACCTATAGCTCGGAGGTGGTTATCCCATCAGAACTGAAGGTGGAATCCTACAGGGTTCATTATGCGAATCCAAATGCAAACGAAGAAGATCTTTGAATAAATCGAGATGATGTAAAGCAATGAAGAGATAAAGCATTTGTTTGAATGGTTGTATACAGACGAAGGATGGCTAGGATGCATGATCGAAGAGTTAAGGCTAGATAGTTCGTAGTAGGTGATTTAGTGTTGAAGAGAGCAGATTTACCACGAGGAGTAGCAAGTGTTCGAAGCTCAGCCCGAACTAGGTAGGACCATTCAAAATTGCTAAGGTTATCTACCCAAGAGCTAACAAGATAGCATATATGAATGACAAAATTGTTCCTCACTTATGGAATGTGTCTAATATGAAAGCGTTCTATTAATAAAATATTCTCATTTAATTCTTTGCAAATTTTGAGTTTAATTTTTGCAATACTTTGCCTAGTCTAAGGCAGATTATCCACTACGACCTCATTTAGCCCAAAAGGCATGATGTTGTCAATGGCATAAGGCAATACTTCACCCGGTCCAAGGAGGATTATCCACCATAACCTCATTCAGCTTAAAAGGTATTACTTTCTCAAGGGCACAAGGCAATACCTCACCTTGTCTAAGGCAAATTATCTGCCATGACCTCATTTAGTCAAAAAGTCATGACACTACCAAGGGCATAAGGTAACACTTCGCTTGGTCCAAGGCTGATTATGTACCACAACCTCATGCAACCCAAAAGACATGATTTTATCACGGGCATAAGGCAATACTTTGCCTGATCCAAGGCTAATTATCCATCACGACATGATGTCATTAAGGGTACAAGGCAACACTTCATCTGGTTCTAGGCCTAGTTAAGGACGCAAGGCGATACTTCACTCGGTAATCCACCGTGTTGCATCCAGCCAAGGGAATACATGAGGGGCATCAGTACTTATCTAGAGTTGATTTGACTCTGGAAACTTATTAGTATTGCTTATCACAATGGCATTAGAGGGGGCTACTCACCTTAACTGTGATTCCCGTATGTTCCACTAAAATAAGATGATTCTACATTATCTTCGATAAAATAGTAAATAGAAAAAGAAAATAATTTTTTCATTCATATTTGCATAAGATTACATTGAGGATGGTGCGCCTTTTGGATGGGCATCCTTCAGATCTTGTGTTACATTATCTTTTGTAGGAATGGCTGCAGGTGATCCACTAGGGGCATGGGTGTCCATCTAGTCAAATGCCCCGTTGGGATAATGGTGGGAGAGCTCGCGCCTAGCCATCATTATGGCCTCCTCAAACATAATCGTTGCTCCATCCACTGCAGCCTCTAGGTCCACTGCCATTTTCACCTTCTCGCTATCCCAGCGGACCTTCTCCTCTACAGCCCCATTCCACCTCTTCCCAACGGGATATTTCAATGGTAATTGTTACTGGGTTTGTTCCAATTCCTCATACTCATGGGCACAGGATCTCTCTAGTACGACAACTCTGTCACATCTCCCATGACATGTCTCCCACAGAATGACTAATGATTTCTCACTTTCTCTACAGGAAACCAATAATCATCCTGTAAGGGATGAGTTTAAATCATAACTTATCAAAAACCTGTATAAATTTTTCGCATTTCTAAAACTCATGATCATCATTTCTAAATTAAAACATAATATAAAATATTATTTCTCAATCATCATCTTTTAAAGCCAACATCTTTTCAGAAACTAAATAAAACATATTTACATAACTTTCATCAAAGTCTTTAATATATCAACATACACACAGCGGATAAATTACATTATTACATTACTGCCTCTTTAACCTATAGTGATAGTTACAAAACATACTAAATATTACAACAGTTTGGGATACAAATCCATATACAAATAGTCTACCTCTGGAGTACCTTCACAAGCAAGCTTATTGATCTTCTTGCTTTCTCTTCTTGCTTTCGCCTGCGTTTATATCAGGGATAAACGCTGAGTATAAAACTTAGTAAGCTACAAACATACACATTTAACATGCATAACAATAATCTAATCATGTATATTATCACCCATTGATTTCATATTTGAAATCATCATATGTAATCCCAATTAACATGAAATTACCATATCTCATCATAATCAACTTAAAATCATCACAACTTTTATAACAAATATATATT
>CAOGCB010203042.1:0-11349 GCA_948266635.1 Cnidoscolus chayamansa | reverse complement strand
GCCCTATGTATTAATTTATTTAAAATTATGATACAATTAATTGATTAATAAGAATATAAACAAATTTCGTACTCAGAACTTTACGACCCGAGTTTAGACAAATATAATTATTCTTATAGAATTAAACTTACAAACCTAAACACTAAAGAGTTTTATATAATCTTCTTTCAATTATTCCAAAATAAATAGAGACACTCAAACTCGAAATTTCCCTTATTTTTTATATTTTAAATAAAAAAAAACCAACTATATTATTCTTAATTTACTAATGATTTGATTTCTTTAATAAAATATACTAAATCTATTTAAAGAGCTAATAAATAAGACTTATTTTTATAATATCTTATAAATTCAATTTTTGTCACTAACAGAAACTAATAATATGTTAGTGATATCCATTGCTGATTTGGTACATTGTTGTAGTGATACTTTTATCTTACTTTTGGCGGATAAAGCTTTAGCATGCTACTCATCTATGCTGAAGTCAGGTTCTGGGGGCTTCTGCGGTGTCAGCAAGCTTGAACTACTACTTGCGCAGCGAAGCCTGTGTGCACGAAGAGCATTGGCCGCAAAGCGAGAAGCAAGTATCGTTGCACCCAGCCTGGGTGAACTTTTAACTAATGCCTTCCTATCATCATCATCATCATCACCATCATCAACAACATCATCGTCCTCATCATCATACTCAGCTGCTTCTTCTTGGAGACGAAGTTCTGCTACTTTCCTCCTCGCATACCGACGCCAAGAAGCTTGGATTAACATGGAAGCCCATGTTCTCCATTGTTGTGAGTAGAAACGGAAGGTGTGCTGCACCTGCCTGCTATGAAGACGCCTAAACTGACTGGCAACAAACTTCAGCTCTTCAGCTTCCAATGCAAAAGCCTCTACCTCAGTTAAAGCCATGACAGTTCTAGTAGATGATGGTAAGCTATTACCAGCTTTAGGGTCTAGTGCCCAAGTTAGAAGCTCTTCTCCACAAAAATCCCCTTCTTTCAAGAATCCTCTGTTGAAAAATCCACTCCTTCCACCATCAGTAGTCACACTTTCTAGGCGGCCACGAATGATGAATAACATCTCATTCACAGGGTCACCTTCACGGACTATATGAGTTTGCTCTGTATATAGACTTGGCTTCAGCCGTTCACAAATAGCATCCAGCAGCCTTTCATCCATATTAGCAAACAAAGGAACCTGCACAGTCATGTTGCTTGGAGAAGAATGATACACCTGAGGAATAAAACACAAAACTAGATAACATACTTACGTACCCTTCTGACCAAATTTAAACAAAGATGTCTCTTGATATCCCTCCTGAGATCTTTTGGTAGATTCTGGACTAAACTTTCTTCATCCACTCCCCGAGTTTCCAACCATTTGTACTGATCATACCGCCTGACTCGCTCCCTGAGATCCTGAGGAAGCAAGCGATGATGCATCCACTGCTCAGAATCACGTCTTTTGATCCTCATCTCCTCTAGACGAACTGTGATAGACTGAAGGTAGGTCTGTAGCAACAAAGACGCATCAAAACCCAGAATCCGGATTCAACATGTTTGCTTACTGTTGCATTTTCTTGAAATGTTCTTTTTAGTGAAATAGGCTATCTCCCTAAATACCATTTCTGATTAACAACACCCCACAAGGAGATTACAACATGTATTAGCAGCCCCAGTACTGGAGAAAGAAACAGCATCTGGTCTGAATAAAATAAACTTCCAAATTCATATTTTAATTACATACCTGCATATTTCCAATCAGAAGCGCAAAGAGGATAAGCCCAGAAATGGCTATTGCAATGGAAAATAGAACCTCTAAAGGATAGATGCTGGTTTGAAGACCCTGACCAAGTGTACTGTAGAAGTAAAATAGATAAGTTACATAAATGAAATTTATGAAATTTAGGACTAGCACTAAGTAGAAAATATGCTATCATTTCAATCAACACAACTATATCATTAGTTCATTATCCTATTAAGAAACATACCGTTAAAAAAGAGAGGAGATTTGGCTAGTATATAAGGATTTTCTGAGTATATACCTCAAGTTTTGCAAGCCCCACCATAAACAGTAAAAGAATTTAGAGATAAATTTCCTTGAAGATACAATGTCTGAAGACATAGCTTGTGTATAGATTCCGTAATTAAATGATGAATTGCCATCATCATCTACGTTACAGTTGTCTGAAAGGACATCATCGCTGACCCTTCGCCACTCATGGAAACCCGGCAATACCTTGTTGCCACAGTACAAGAAACCTATGTCACATTTTGCACTTTCAACGCAAGCTTTCTGCCAGCATGTGTCCTTGCGTTCGACAGCTAGTAAGTACCAGAAAGCCCCCGCTATCTGCAAATTGCACCCAGAAGCAATCAGATAAAATTTTCTGGTATAGTCCAGAATATCTTTACTGTGTTCTGGTAGTTCTCACGTTAACAAAAATGTAAGGAAATTTGGTGAATCATTTCTTTGCATCCTGTAAACTTTCTTGAAGAAAAGCGTATTCAATAACAACAATTACTCACATGACTGGCAAGCATGTACCAGAGCAGATAGTACGCTGCACCAGCCCAAGCACTTTCAGCAAACGCACCAGCAGTCTTTTTTAGGTCTGAAGTTAAAGGAACAAAGCGGAGAAATCTTGGGATGTATTGAAGAAAGACGACAATTAACAACGCTTGTTTAGTAGCCAAGACCTCTGAACCTTTTCTTGTATTATTAAGATATTTCCATACCACTATCTGCCAGAAATGAATCAAATAAATGCATCAATCTTGAGCAGAATCAGATGGTGAAATTATTATGGAGAACTGAAGGAATGATCTTCATCACATATCAACTAAAATGCGTCCATGATCAATGAAAATACCTAACCTATTTTTATCATTAAGAAGATTGATGAGATAATGATTATTTCGCAAATATTCATTAGGATTGGTCGCATGCAAGACCCTGGAAAACTCTGTTTTGTTAAAAAAAAAATCTTATGCATATAAGATGGAATTTACACAAAACTTCCAAAATTAATGCTGCTTAAAAGTTTAGACATAAAAAAGAAGACCTGTTACTAAACAAGTGAGCAGATTTCATAGGCACTGTCAAAGAGATTCAGAATTTTAAGAAGGCAATAAATCTAGTAAAGCAAAGAAGTAAGGTTTCTCAAACCTGTGGGAAGGGAAGCACAGAAAGGAAATCAACTACGAAATAACGACTTAAATAACGGGCAGCTATCTCTGCAGGATCTATGACAAGTTCACCTCGTCCAAAGACCCTTGATGATGGTGCAACATAAGCTGTGCGGAACTGAAGAGCCATCCGAAGCAGATAGAGAACATCAAGCATTGTCCGCACAGCTGTAATTGTAGCTGCAAGTTGTGTATCCATTCCTAGGCACACCATTTTATGGTTAAAGACTGGCAAATAAAAGAACAAAGGATCAACAGATACTGCAAGAATGCAAGACATGACAAAAAGCTTATTCCATAACAGGAGAGATTTGTCTTGAGGATCAAATATCTTCTTCTCAGAAACTTTAAGATCTTCGGGGAATACTGCACGAGAGACTCCACTTTTTATTGATCGACCAATTGTTATCAATCCTTCTGATCCCTTTTTCATCCCAACAGTGATAGATTGTGATGCATTTTTCTTTCCATATCCAGTACGGAAGAATCCTTGTAAACTGAACCAAAATTTCTTCATTCCTTTGTTTCCAGTAGTGCTAATATCCAGTGACAATGTAGAGTCTAAATCATCCAATCTGTAGGTACAAACACGAGCCAACATTAGGCTTAATCAAGAAAGATGTGAAGTTTTACTATTTGATTCAAAAAATAATCACAATAAAGAAAATCATCAAGAGGTTGAACCAAAAAAACATTCGTTATTAGAGTGAAATAAAAAGGGATTGGATGAGCGTTCTTTACCTCACAAATTTCTCCCTCTGACCACCAATGTACTGCGACTTGTAACCACAGTCAAACATTTTGTAGAACAGGTTGCATAGATGCCTTCAAGGAAAAAGTTACCAACTACCATTTGGTAATATCAATCAACATATACTCCTGCACAACCAAAACAAGTGTAAGATGCTGCAATTGAAATCCTTACTAGGAAAATTCTCCAAACTTTTCATGAAATATTTAATTCAAAAGGTCTTTTCAACAATATGTAAGGTAAACACAATAAAGTATCAGTAGGTTGTAATTCTTAAACAAGCTGCAAAAAATTATATAAATGATTAACATCTGTGTCAATGACACAAGAATTTAGGACATTCTGGACATTGCTAGACAAAACCAACATCTTCATTATTGCAGGTAACCTTCAACTCTAGTTGCAGATGCTGAAATTGACATTTCTTCATTTAAGTGATTTTTCTGGTAGTTTTTGTGAAAATATTGCCCAAGACTCATGGTGAAGACTTAACAATATGTAATTTACATAATTTCACAATATGACTGGCAGTTCAGCAAGAGAGCTATGGTTGTAAATCACACCCAGCTTAGCATCAAAATAACAACAGTGGAAGCTTAAACTTTCATTAAAAAAATGCTGCATATAACCCTAACAAGACCCAAAAAGAAGAATATACATGCTGTTATTAGGAAACTGGCTGGACAATTACATGAAGCAGCCCAAGAATTGAAATCCAGTTATGGACTACCAATGTCTTATAACCAAACAAAATTAATAATCCCAGAAATTAATATCCTCAAATCTCCCCCCCAAACAAGAACAATTTCATTGAGCCTTTTGAGGGTAATTGTTATTATTCTCAACCTTTCATCAAATCATTGATACATTATTCTGATCCTATGTAATTCCAAAATTGTATACATAGGCAAGTAAAAATAAATCAAACCCTTCCTTTTTCTAAATCAATAATTTGCAGTCCCATGATGGCATTGCCAAATTTCATTGTCTTATATACATATATATATATACATGCATACATATACATGAAAAATGATGAAGAAAATTAAAAGGCAACGAAAAAGAAAAGATAGAGACATGGAAACTCAGCTGCAGGATTTCATGAAATAGGAACTTACAGCGATAGCATTCTAGCTTCAAATATTCATTTGCGAGGGAGAGAAATGAAGATAAAGATCAGAATGAGGAAGAAAGAGAGATAGAGATGAGGGAGAGATTGCAGAGCTAAACCGTTATAACGGTCACACAACATTTATATATACTGAATATTCTGCAAAATAGCTTGCATTTTGGATGCTTTATTTTATTTTATTTTTCTATATTTAAGTAAAATGAAAACTATATAAATCTAGAAAATTTTGTAGGTGAAAAAGAAAATATATATGTCCTTCCCCTTTCTTATCGCCATAGAAATATTTTCTTAGAGATAGTACATATCTATCTCTTGTCATGGTAGGCCTCATCAGCCCACTTGAGGAAAATTGAGTATTGGGTGGTAATTGACAGCTAGAGGAGAGTTAGTTAAAATACAATGCAAACTTAAAATCAATTAGAATATAAAATCAGATAAGCTTATCCCCAACAGATTGCAATTTTTTTTTTTTTTTTTTTTTGAAAAGCTGATTAGGAACATGCAGTTGAGATGATAGTGATTTTGTCTGTTGGCTTTTTTTGTGTATTTTCAAATGGAATAGAAATAAAGAAATGAATAAAAATCATTAGTAAAGTTTAATGCTTAATTATTATTTAATTAATTAATCAGTTGACAATTTTTAATTAAAAAAAGGTTGTATTGTCTTTTCAATAAATAGTCTCAGTTTACTTTTAATTCCAAAAAGTGGATATCTTTTTTTTTTTTTAAATAAAAAAAATTGGAAATTTGTTATGATTGGAGCAAAGAACCAATCCCTCCTTTGCAAGTCATCCTTAGAATTCTATGTTCATAATTTTAATCTAAAATAAAAAAATAAAACCATTCAATTTTTTTTATATATAAAAAGAAAGTATAATATTAAAATAAAATTTATATACATAAATGAATCGATCCGAAATTAAATTTTAAAGAATTTAAATTTGACTCGTTAAAATTTTTTTGAGTTCGAATCTAACTCATTTTAAAATCGAGTCAAATATCAATAAATTCAAATTTGATTCGACTAACAAACGAGCCAAATATTTTTTAAATTTTTATCAAGTAAAATCTTAAATAGCTCTAAATAAAATTTTATTTTATAATTTTATGGATTTTAATTTATAAATAATAAATTCTCTAAAAAAATCTATCTATTTTATGATTTTAATTTAAAAATAATAATTTTAATACTAAATAACTTTAATTAAATGATTATATTAATGAACTAACCACAAATTTATAAATAAATAAATTTTCGAATATTAACAAATTGAATATTTATAAATTTAAATTTAACTTATTTATTAAACAAACTTAAAAATAAATTAAATCTGATTGAGTTTTTATTAAACTTAACCTACAATATTTTACGAACAATTTGATTTATTTATAATATTAATAATATGAATATAGTTTTTTTATTTTTTATTATAAAAATAAATATTTTTTAAATTTAATGAGATATATTTTAATTTTTTAAGTGAACAATAATATTAAAAGTTAATATTAATTTGAGGGTTAAACCATAAAAGAATTATTGGGCATTAGTTGATGATTGGAGGGCAGGGCCCTATAAAATAATGAAAGCACATGCACCAACCATGCATATGCATAATAAAGCCATGAGGTTCAAACAGGGGAAAAACACAGTACCATCAATTCAAATAAAAATAAAAAAAAAATAAAAAACAAGAATCCAATGCTTCAATCTAAAATCTCAAACTTCATCCTGTTGGGTGAAAAGACCCCACAACCCACTACCACACAAAAGCTACCCTAAACCTAAGGACACCATCCTTACAACTACCACAATGCATCCATTACCTCTAATCTTTCTCCTTTTTTATCAAAATCTTTTACCAAAAAAAAAATACAATATTATTATATGCATTTATTACATATTCTTCAATTTTCTTTTATAATTAATTATAATTCAAAGTCTTATAGTATTAAAGATCATTTTAATATAACTCAAATATCACAATTAAATCACAACATCATATTAGAATTGATTTTGAATTGAATTGAATTAAAAAATAATATATATATATATATATATATAATAAAGAAAAAAATTAAATCGATCAGATGTTTGATTAGTGTCATACATAAAATCCAATTTCACAGTAATCAATCAATCCACACAAGCGTTTGATTTGGTGATGACATGAGCATATCAAATAGTGATGTGCAATCAAGTCAAGCCCTTTATGTCTCCATGCCATGATCCATAATCATATGATAATATAGGATATGAATAAACGCGCCACAATGGAGCGTGGGAGTGAAGATCCCGTGTTGAAAAATTACCAGTTTAACGCCGCATCTTCCTCCACGACCATTATCCACGTCTTTTGTTGTCTGCAACTGCAAAGAGCCTCTTTAGTCAAAGGCACCTTGGGACCCACCTTTCTTTTCTAATCTTCGTTCATTTTCCTAATCAATCACTGTTCCAAGAATCATCATCAGCACATTATGTCAATTACAGTCCTAAACAAACGTTATCAATTGGCCAACTGTAAAGCAATCTACAAAATTGGATACAGATTGCAAGAATTGAGAATGAACATTCTAAGGAAAAAGAAAAGGAGAAAAAAAGAAGGAAAGGATATGAAATTCCCATTTACATACCCTTTTTTCTTCACCAAGTTCTAAGGCTAAAACCTACAATACCCTTGAGAACCCTGAAATAGAATAAGCTAAAACACTACCAAAACCATGCCTTCAAGGCCCTTGTCTCCAAGTTTTTCTGACCATCATAAACCTGGTTTTATCACTAAGACCAGAATCTTGTTCTTGACACTCACAATTTCTGCCTCTCTGGTGATTATCTTTACAGTTGTTTATTTTCTTTACCATCTTTGGTATTCTCTTGTAAATCGCTCAAGAACTATCCCTTTTGATTCTGGTACTCCTCTAAAGCTCCAGAAATTCTCTTACAAAGAGCTGAAGGTTGCCACCAATGATTTTGATGATGACAATATTATTGGCAAAGGGGGTTCTGGTACCGTCTTTAGAGGCATTGCAAGGGATGGGAAGCTATATGCTATCAAGAGGCTTGATACTCTCTCTTTACAATCAGAGAGAGAGTTCCAAAATGAGTTGCAGATCCTTGGTGCCTTAAGATCATCTTTCTTGGTTACTTTATTGGGCTACTGTTTTGAAAAGAACAAGCGCTTGCTTATCTATGAATATATGCCAAATAAAAGTTTGCAAGAATTGCTATTTGGGGATGGGCATTTGAGCCTGAGTTGGGACAGAAGATTCAGTATTATTCTTGATGTTGCAAAAGCACTTGAGTGTTTGCACCTTGGATGCGATCCACCAGTGGTTCATGGGGATATTAAGCCAAGTAATGTTTTGCTTGATTTTGATTTTAGAGCCAAGATTTCAGATTTTGGGTTATCAAGAATTAAGGTTGAGGGTGAATTTGGAGTGGATTTGTTTAGCCAAGATTTGGGGAAGAGTCAGGAGCTTTCAGGAAACTTGACCTCAGAGACTCCTGCAATTGGTACTCCTGTGGAGCCTTATCAAGAGGTAGATTTCGCTCTTGCTTTACAAGCTTCTTCTTCCTCAAAAAATAGTAGAACATGTTATAATGTTAGGGCTTTGAATGTGAATTCTTTCAGTTACAATGCCAACATTGTGAGTGAGAGTGATGTTAAGGTGGAGAATGGGAAAGGGAAGGAAGTTTCTGGAGTGGATATTGGTGGTGATGATTGGAATTGTAAGTTTGTGCCTTATGATGATGAACCTTGTAGTATTGATCATAGTAAAGAGTTGAATTGTACTGGTTCATCTGTGGTTGGTGATTCCTCCAGTACAAAAAAATGGGGGAAGGATTGGTGGTGGAGACAAGACGGAAGTGGTGAATTGTGTAGCAAAGATTATGTTATGGAGTGGATAGGGAGCCAGATTTGCCCTTCGGCCAATCCTGATTGGGATGAAGAAAAGAAAATTACTCCTGAGAGAATAGAATTGAACCGTTCAACCCCATTAGAAAAAGTAGAAGATGCTAGTGAACCTAAGTTACATGAATTGGGTTTTGAAATTTGCATAAAAGAATATGAGAAGAAAGATTCAAGGGCAAGGAAGAATTGCAGAAGGAAGAATAGGAAGATGCAAGAATGGTGGAAAGAAGAGCACTTGGATGAGATTAGCAAGAAAAGTAATAAGCTGAAGAATCTTGAAAACAAGTGGAAGAAAAGGCTTAAAAACCCACACTTTTATCTGAGTCGCCGATTTTACTTCCAGAGGAGAAAGAAATCGGGCGAGCAGACCGTAAATGACTCTGACAAAAATGGGGAGTTTAGTTTCAGAAGAGGGTGGAAAAAAAAGAATGTGCATTCTACAGGAAGTGATATGTGGAGTGGGGATCTTTTCAGTCGGGAGTTAAGCAGCACAACAAGCATGAGAGGCACTCTGTGTTATGTAGCACCAGAATATGGTGGGTGTGGGTACTTGATGGAGAAGGCTGATATATACAGTTTAGGAGTTTTGATTCTTGTGATCGTGTCCGGTAGAAGGCCATTACATGTTCTTGCTTCTCCCATGCAGCTTGAGAAAGCAAATTTGATAAGTTGGTGTAGGCACCTAGCGCAAGCTGGGAACATCTTAGAACTTGTAGATGAGAGATTGAAGGACGACTACAATAAAGAACAGGCAAGCTTGTGCATCAACTTGGCATTGAGTTGCTTGCAGAAGATGCCTGAATTGAGACCAGATATTGGAGAAATCGTAAAGATTTTGAAAGGGGATATGGATCTTCCATCTCTGCCATTTGAATTTTCTCCCTCTCCACCATCAAAATTGTTTAGTAGATCGCGGAGAAGACATAAATCCAATGCAGAGTAGCTAGGGGAGGTACATATTCTGGATTTTTCTTCACTTCTTTTTGCCATGTCGTACTTATTTGGAGTTTGGCCGAGTGCCTTACAGGAGAGGTGATTTGGAGCTGTAATCTGATATAAATATATGGCGGGTGAAGGTGCATGGTACTAATACTATGAGGTTTACTCTGCTGTAATTTACGAAAAATAGACAAACTGATTTCTGCTTTCTTAATGTTAATCTCTCAAAAACCATGCTTAAAGAATTACACTTGATGATTCAGGAATTAGGACAATAAAGCTAAACTGGGTGGATGCTGTAACAACAGATTCTGCTGAAACTGTTAGAACATGTTGAGTTTTCCAGGTGCAATGAAACTTCATTTTATTACATCCATTGGTGTTTGCTAGTTTTTGCTTTCTTCAAAAAGAGAAAACTAAAAGTAGAATAGGAGGGGTCCAAATCCAATCATATTTTCAGAAGAAGAAGGTGCAGTCAAAGCACCAAAACAGACTCTGTGCAGTAGTGGATGTTATAAATGCAGCTTCTGAAAATACCCATTTAAAGGGTAATGGTCCCAAGTCCTGATTCCGGAGTCCTGACTCCAAATCAAAAGAAAACCGTTCCTAATAAGTTAATAATGAAAAATTAATTTATTATAATTTGAGCAACCTTAAATTTGGATGAGCAATCCATAAACAATGGTAGCAGATTTGTCTGACTTAGTTACCTGACAACAAACCCAAGATTGTAAGCATATTTGACGAGGTCATCCATCTCAGACAAGTCGATGACTCCATCTCCATTGGCATCAGCGATTTTGATAGCTTTACGGGTGGTTTGAGCAGGGTATACTGCACCAAGATATTGGAAGGCTTTTCTAATCTCATCTCTGCTCAGAACATTGTCCCGGTTCAGGCCGAACTGCATGAAGACTTGCCTCACTTGTTCTTCAGTTAAGGGTACAGGACCAGCTTTGTAGTTGTGTACAGCGAAGGGATTACGAGGAATCTGACTTGGACCTGGCGGTGGTGAATTGCTTGGAAACCAAAAGACTTGTGAAGCTGCAGGAGGATCACCAGGAGCAGGCCTCTCCTGATTCATTGGCGGATTAGAATTATGGATGAGAAAAGACACGATTTTTCTTGAACTTGGTATGGATTTGAATCTATGGAAGCAAGCTTATTTATATGCTGATATATCAGTATGTTTTTCTCACTTCCATGGATGATATGTTAATTATTCCAACTTATCTTCCTGGAAAGTTTATTCTGTGCGAAAGATGTGCCCTTTCCCCATCACATACAGCTAGTTTCTGAAATTAATGCTTGCACTTTCTTTTTTTTAATAACAGATACTTACAGAAATTAAAATCATTATCTTTATATTTCCACTGTTAATGAAGTGGAGAATATAAGAAGAAAGAAAGAAGGTAAGTGTGCTTTACCATTGTA
>CAOGCB010202984.1:0-15353 GCA_948266635.1 Cnidoscolus chayamansa | reverse complement strand
TCATATCACATTTCTCATTAACATTCATAGTATTTTCATTCAAAGGTCTTAAGTAAGTAATATGAATACAAATCTAACATTAAAGTTCTCCAAAACATGTTCTAAGTCTCATTTTCTCCCAAAATTTCACTTTGACAGAAGCAAGTTGCGATCGTGAGTCCTTGAGTCGCGATCGCGACTTTGAAAAATGAGTTTCTGCCAAATTTTGAGCCAAATTCGAGACTGCAACATTCCTGGTCGCGACTGAGACTTTTGTCCAGGAGCCACAGTGAAGGTTTGGTCCTAAGTCGCGCTCGCGACAGCTAGTCGCGACCTCCATTCACAAAGGTAAAAACACCACTTCCAGAACTCTAAATGCTCTCAAATTTTATACACTTATAAAAAACTTAACATTAAATCTTTCCACAAAATTTCAGCTCAATACAAGTTGATTTGTTCCAATTTTGACTTACTCAAATCAAAGACCCCGATAAAGTGCCTCTATGTCTAACATGTAGTGTTTTCAAATTCATTTCTCCCTCTATTCAAGTCATTTAGATCTCAAATTTTAACTGGACTTTCATAACAGATAAATAAATGTTCAATAAAAATTTCAGATCATTTGGACTCCATTTAGATACCAAAGTGACCATTTACATTTCTGCAGCAACTTTGCAGAATTCAATAACATATCTCACTTCTCAACTCTATTGTCTAATCTTTTTCACAATTTTCAGTTTTGTTTTAGACAAAGTTCCCAATATAAAACTTTTAGATATTCACCCAAACTAGCTTCATGCCAATTTTCATCATTTTATACCTTCGTTAAGACCTCCAAATCGTTTGTTACATTTACAGCCCCTGTTCTGAAATTTCCAGAACAAATAAGCTTGGCATTGTTTGTTCCTTCTATAATTTCTTGCTCCAAACGATTTAATCTCACAAATTGATGCTAGACATTTGTAGCTAACATCCTAAGCTTTCTAATGGTATATCATTTATCAGTTTTGGACTTCATTTGGTTTACCAAAACCCTAGCACGAGATTACTGTTCACCTTGACCTAAATCCCAGATTTCACTTCTTTCTCCATTTTCTCACTTCTAGGGGTTTCAACACTTTGATTCATAGCTAAAACCCATGTTTTAGTTAATTATAAACTTGTTCCAGATTCTAGGGTTTACAAAATCTCAACCCTAAGATCACCTTTCATCAAACTCTATTCATATACTTTGAAAGCTAACAAAATTTACAACTAACCTTTTTAATGAATCTTCCTTCTTCTTCCTCTTCCTCTTCTTCTTCTTCTTCCCCTCTTTTCCTTTCTTTCTCCCTTTCTGTCGTCTGCTCTATTTTCCCTTATCTGCTGTCTCTCCCTCTTTTCCTTAGTTTAAATGCCACTCCCTTAGGTGGCAAGGGTGGCCACCTCATAGCCATTATTTTTTACTTTTTCAACTTAACTTTTTCTTTTCTTTTTCTTTTCTTTTTCTTTCTTTCTTTATTTTTTTTTTATTTGCTATTTCTATTTTTATTTCCTTAATTTTTATTTCATTCTACTTTTCTAACTCCATATTTCTCTATCTCTTAATATTTCTCAATTATACATTCCTCACTCATTTCATTATACCTTTCTTACTTTCATCTACTTCGCTATTTTTCCTCCTTATTTTCTTCCTAAATTTTCTTCTCCATTACCATATACATATTTCTTTAGTTCTTTATGTATCCCAATTATACATTTCCCACTCATTTTCTTTTTTTTCACCCTTTTTTTTATTTTTATTTTCCTTTTTCCTCTTTTCTTCCTTCTTTTTTTTTTCTAGTTTCCTTTCCATTTTCTACTTTCTAAATCCTTCTTCTTACCTTATTTATTCATTTACTTGTTAATTTCATCATTTTAGGTGCCTAACCTCCTAGGCCTTAAAATCCGTCCGTAACACTATTAGTGGCTAGCAATGAAGAGGGAGATCGCCATGTTTGTATAGTTATGTGAGGTGTGCCAAAGGGTTAAGTTGGAGCACTAAAAGCCAATAGGGATGATGAACCCACTACGGATTATAGAATGGAAGTGGGAACATATCTCTATGGATTTTATTGTGGAGCTACTATTTAGTTCCAACATTTATGACTCTATATGGGTTATATTTGATAGACTCACAAAGCCGGCACACTTCCTACCAGTAAGAATTGGTTACTCTGTAGGCAAATTGGCACAAATCTTTATGGAGGAGATCATCATATTACACGGTCGCTGATATCTATAGTTTCTGATAGAGGACCCTAGTTTACCTCATGGTTCGGAGGAGTCCGCAGAATGCTATGGGAACACTGTTAGATTTTAATACGAATTTTCATCCACAGACAGATGGACAGTTTGAGAGGACCACTCAGATAATAGAGGATATGCTTCAAATGTGTGTGCTGGATTTTAGAGGTTCTTGGAAGCAACATCCACCATTGGTGGAGTTTGCTTACAACAACAACTACTATTCGAGCATCAAAATGGCTTTATATAAGGCTTTGTATGGAAGAAAGTGCAAATCTCCTATATGTTAGGAAAAGGTCAGAAAACGTACATTGGCTGGACCCAAAATTGCAGAAGTTACCAACAGGGTGATTCCCAAATTATAAAAGGACTGAGGATCGTAGTCAGTAGATAGAAGACTTATTATGATGTCAGACAAAAAAAGTAGTGTTCCAGGAGGAGGACATGAAAGTATCTCCTATGAAAGGGGTGGTTCATTTTGGAAAGAAGGGTTACAGGCAAGATTTACCTTCATCCATGTAAAGGATTCATCCCATTTTCCATGTATTTATGCTGAGAAACCATATGTCAGATCCTAATAAGTTTCTCAAAGAGCCTGAGTTTGAGATTGCAGAGAATCTCACATATGTAGAGCAACATGTGAAGATTCTAGACACATAGATTAAGAAATTACGAAACAAGAAGATATCTATGGTTAAAGTACTTTGCAACCACCATAATGTAGAAAAATGTACCTAGGAAACTAAGAAATCCATGGTTCAGAGTACCCCCCACCTGTTTCACTACTAAGAGTTAGACTGGAAAGTACATCCCCTTTTATGTAATGTAAAAATGATGTAAAAATGCTATGTTGTGTATATGATATGATGTTATGATCTATGTTATATGCTATATATGTTTCATGTATATATGTATGTATGGTGAACATTTGGGGATAAATGTTCCTAAAGGGGGGAAGTATGTAACACTCGATACTTTTTTGACGTTGGATTTCGAATTCCTGACCAAAATATTTATGAAATATTTAGAAATTGGGTTTGAAAAGTGATTAGAGGTTAAAATGACAAGTTAAAATACTTAGAGGACTAAAATTTAAATTTCAAAGACTAATATGAAAGGATGGAAAAGTTGATAGATTAAAGTGAAGTTTTGTTAGGGCTAACCTAAAAATTCAAGTTTGCCCGTTGAACTAAAGAGTTCGCCTGTCGAACCCTTACTTGCCACCTCCACTACAGCTGGCCAAAAGTGAGAATTTTGGCAAAATTTCAAACACTCTCAACTTCTTCCAGAGCATAGAAGCTTAAGAACTTGGAATCCAACACAGAGAATCCAAAAATGAAGATTAAATGAAAGAATTGTTGCATGGAAATGGATTTAAGAAAGGTTTAGGTTAACTTAAAGGATTTTGAGGAAAAATGGTAAAATGACCAAAAAATGAACACAAGAATAAATGTATGTATGTTAAAATGTGTTTAGAGATGTTAGATATGAATTAGAAGAATGACTATAGGATTGTGTTGTCCCAAATATGAGTGGCCAAGAGGGGGTAAATTGTTTTTTTTTTAACTTGGATCAAATTTTCAAGTTCTTGCTCTAAACTTTCATGAAAAATTATGGCTGAATACTTTTAGTGTTCTATCTAATCTGATCTAAGTGTGAGAGGCTGATTATCTTAAGATTACAGAATGTGAAATTAGCTAGCTAAAATTTTGCGTGGCACAACGGTTACTGTTCGCGCTGAAATTAGCTAGGTATTTTGTTTACTTAATTTCAACATGCAACTTAATAGGCATTTAAGTACAGAGGTTTGAGCAACAGTAATTCTTAACAATTCAAGGTAATACAAATAAAATTACATTCAAAGATAAAAGAGTAAAGAGAAGAGAATTCAAACTGGTTCAGCTATCAAGCCTACATCCACTGTTCTAAGCTTCCTCTTGAGACTTCCAATCTACTATTGTTCTCTTTTACCAAGTAAGAGACAAACCAGTTACGCTTCTCCAAGCTTTCCAGGTGCTTAGTGAACTTTTACAAGAGTTTGATGTACCCTTAAACCTTCTTAAGCTTCAAGGTGCTTAAAACCTCTTCCAAGTGATGTACCCTCACTTAGACTAACCTCAAGTTGAATTTGTAATTTTGAAAGAATCACTCTCTTAAACAAATTACAATTGAACAAACTATAAAGAAGAGAGAGAAGATTTGCTAATGAAGCTCAAGTAGAAATCCATGAAATTTTTGTGAAATCAATGCTCTTAAATCACTCAAGAATGTCTTACTTTCATTAGTTGTTAAGAGAAATAAATGCTTGCTTATATAGGTGAAGTTCAGGCTTAAAACTTTCAGCTCAAAAGGATGACCAACAACTGGTTTTCTACCATTGCAACATTGGAATTTGTGCAGTATGGAATTAGCTTGCTAAAATTATTTTTTAGTAGAAAGTAGCTTGCTAATTTTAGCAGCTTGCTAATTTTGAAAAGCAGTTTGCTAATTTCATTTTTCTGTTTAAAAAGTAAAAAGGCTAATTCTAAAATTAGTTAGCTAATTTTAACTCATGAGCTAAAATTAGTATCTAATTTTAGCAGCTTTTTAAATCGATTTTCTTAGTTCTACATACTTTGAAAATGTTTTTATGCATGTGATGTCTCATTGGCATTTCTATATCTCAATTCTTTTACATTTTACCTAAGAGAGAAAATTGAAAATCTTCAACTTCACTTTGTCTTCCCTTGCTCTTCTTGATGTGCTCTTTCTTCTTCTTTCAGTGAGTCTTGCTTTGTGATCTGAAAAGCTTGAAAATGTTTGTTAGCTCAATCTCATTAAGTTTCATTATTATCAAAACTAGGTTTTCTCTTTATGGGGTCAACAGATTGCATGTAATGAAATGGTAGAAGTCAAAAGTTTATGTTTATGGAAGTTTAAGAAATGCATAGAAATGAGTTAATGTTGAATTGCATGTTGATGAAATGAGGTTAGTTGAGTTGTTAATGATGTAAATGAATCTTTAGAAGTGAATTAAATTAAGTTTGCAAGTTTTGGAATGAAAATCATCAAGAACCAAAAGGTTTTAGTTACTGCAAAAACCCAGGCTCAGTCGCCTAAAGTAGGTTTAGGTAGCCGAAACTAGAAGCAACTCATAGGGAAAGATTAAAAATTCAGTTTTGGCCGTTGAAACTGGTAGCACAGTGGGCTTATGACAGCCAAACCCTATTGCCAAAAGTGAGACTTTAGTCTCTGTACAAGAGGCTTTCAGCCGTCGACTTGCTACCGAAAGTCCTCTACACAATAATTTGTACCTAAATTGCAAGAGAATATTTATGAAATATATATGCTATGTTTTATAGGGTGTATGGTATTGTTTTAAATAAGTCTTAATGTTAATGTTGAAATTAGCTAAAATTAGTCTTTAAAATTGGCTAACTAATTTTAGAATTAGATGATTTACTTTTTGATAGACAAATGAAATTAGCAAACTACTTTTCAAAACTATTTTAAAATTAGCAAACTACTTTCTACCCAAAAATAATTTTAGCGAGCTAATTTCAGACTAAGCCTGACTAATTCCAGACTGCACAAATCTCAATATTGCAACGGCTAGAAAACTAATCATTGATCATCCTTTTGAGCTGAAAGTTTTAGGCCTCAGCTTCACCTATATAAGCAATCATTTACTTCTTTTAACAACTAACGAAAGAAAGATATTGTTGAGCAATTTAAGAGCATTGATTTCATAAAGCTCCCATTGATTTCTACTTGAGCTTCATTGGCAAATCTTCTTTCTTTTTTATAGTTTCTTCAATTGTAATATGTTGTAAGAGAGTGATTCTTTCTAAATTCCAAATTCAACTTGAGGTTAGTCTAAGTGAGGGAAAATCACTTGGAAGAGGTTTTCAGCACCTTGAAAGCTTAAGGAAGTTTGAGAGTATATCAAATTCTTGTAAAGCTTACTAAGCACGTGGAAAGCTTAGAGAGTGTAACTGGTTTGTCTTTTACTTGGAAAAGAGATCAATAGTAGATTGGAAGTCTCAAGAGGAAACTTGAGAAGAGTGGATGTAGACTTGATAGCTGAACCACTATAAATTGAAGTGTTTGAATTCTCACTCCTTTACTTTTTTATCCTTGATTGTCATTTTATTTGTATTACCTTGAATTGCTGCTGTTTAGACCACCATACTTAAGATCTTATTGAGTTGCATGTTGAAATTAACTAAACAAAACACCTGGCTAATTTCAGCGTGAATAGTAACCTCTTTGCTATGCAAAATTTTAGCTAGCTAATTTTACATTCTGCGATCTAAAGATAATCAGCCTCTCTCCCTTAGATTAGTTTGGATAGCACACTAGAAGTATTCAACCACAAATTTTCACAAGAGTTTAGAGCAAGAACTTGATAAATTGATTAAAGTGAAAAAGTGACCAAATCACCCCCTCTTAGCCACTCATATTTGGGACAACAATAGTCGTTCCAGAAAATAGAGGGTAGAATTGGACATATCATTATGATGAAATAGTCATGTATGATTTGCCCATAGGATACAAAAAATGTTAAATGTTAAGCAATATATTTTATAAATCTCATGTAATTTGATGTTTCATGTTGGATTAGAGTACATTAAATTATGTTTATTATGATGACATGTGCAGGTACATATAGGACACCTGTATTAGGAATTTAAATACTCCTTATGTTATCGTGTACTTAAATCCAATATTTGCATGAGATTTATACGTTAACATTATAGTTATGTATTATGTAAATGTTTAATGTTAATGGAATGGAAAAATGTCATATTATGTAATGTTTACAGCTTGTTACGGTTTCAATCACCTTTGGATGGTCGAGATTCTAACGCCAATAGTATTAGGACAGAGCATAATATTACACAAATCATCCTAGACTGAAGGGATTTTATTGAAACCTATTTGTTTATGGTGGAATTCTCGCATTCTTTGCTCTTCTTTTGTTACTGAGTTGTAGTATAATCTTCTTAAGATCACCTCCAATATTGATCCATATGGAGGATGCAGACTTAGAATCTCTAAGGAATGCAATTAACAAGTGTCACTCACCTCTGGAGGTTAGTAGGGGGTGGCGATAAGAGAGGAAGGTGAAAAAGATGAGTTGTAGTTAGGGTTTTTCTCCTTCTTGAAGCTTAGGGGCAACTTGTGTATGAAAATATCATGGATGACTAGCCACTTAAGCGAGTTTACATAGTTGGTTGGCTAATCTCTAACCTAATCAAATTAAGTTTAGGTTATATTTGGGTTGTGCCTTTTTAAACTCATTAAAGAGGCTCAATACAAGTACTTGTCCAAGGGTCAACACTTAAGCCTACTAAGCCTTATACTTAAACCCATTAGTCATCATTCTTCCTTTCTTTTGAATAGACATAGATCATCTCATGTTATTTCAACTTGTCATTTTACCAGGCTTACATTTCCCATTATATGTATGAACCATTAGGCTTCTAGTCTACTACGACAACACATATGTGAATTAAATATCTTTAAATCATAAATTTATGTTTAATGAATTTATTATACATGCAAATCACAAGAGGCATCTAGCTATGCATCATGACTCCCATAGTGCCAGAAGGTCAAATTGTGATTCTACTGTACCTTTCCATAACTGGCATCATGCAATACGCCCTTTTACCATTATTGTCAATCTCTATTAAATGTAACACTTTATGTCCATATTTTAATGACTGTAAAACTCCCAGATAATTAGAATCACTATTCTAATTTAGTTCCATTAGTCCTACTCAAGTTAGGACTCTACTTCGTCTAGAGATTTCTTTTCGAGATCCATGATCCTTTATTGATCACTTAATTTCCTTCAAGTAGTATCATTATACCTAATCTCTTGGCTATAGATACTTCATGGCGAAGCATTGAGCCTTTGATTCAAAGTATAACTTATATACTTAAGGTATCCTTGATGATCTCAAGTCAAAGGATAATGCATAACTGATATGATGCGAGTCTTTCATATTAAGATGAATATCTCACTATCAGGTCTTTGATGTACTTTTTTCCAAACAAGCATCCACATCTTAGCTCTAAATATCACTATGCTCACAACTATGAGAACAACTATTTGACCTAGTCAAGGAGTATAACATGTGCCAGTCTATCCACATCGATGTTGTCTCTCTCATCAATTCTATGATCAGGGATTGTTTAGGCATCAACACATTTGCATGTAATAAGAATCTCATATCATGAACTATTCATGATTTCCTCTACATAGTGTCATGTAATGCCTAGGTCTTCATTATTAATTTAAAATATTATAATAATAATTATACATATGTATTGAATACAAACACACCAATAATAAAGAAATGAAATAATGAGATTATTACTAAATCAAGTTCATAAAAGAGTATCCCTATTACAATTAGGCTATATAGCATACATACTAACAATCTCCCACTTGTACTAGAGCCAATCACCCTTGTACCTAAGACTTAGACTATGTACATGGTAATTGAACTTGTTTTGGGGTAGTGCCTTAGAGACAGGGTCTATCACATTTCACTATGTAGGGACTCTCTATCTTTACATCATTTCTCTTAATAATCTCTGGAATGAGATGATATCGTCGCAGCACATGTTTGGATTGCTAATGAGACCATGGTGCATTTGCTTGCTTAATAGATCCATTGTTATCACAATACATGGGTATTGGAACTCTTCCAACTGACTGCTCCACCACCTAGCATGAACAAATAACCTGACTAGGACTTGTAATTGTCTGTGTCAGACTAAAAGCTGGCATCATTATACTGCTCACTTGTAAATCACCATCTCTATATATTAAGAACACATCCTTAGTCCTTCTTAAGTACTTAAGATGTTCTTAACCATAATCTATTGTTCCTCTCTATGGTCGGATTGGAACTTATGACACTTAGAGCATACGACAAGTCAGGTCATGTACATAACATAACATACATGATGGATTCTATAGTGGATGCATATGGGATCCTACTCATGCTTTCCCTTTCCTCTTGTGTCCTAGGACATATGGATTTAGAAAGGTGTTTCCCATGTTTCATCTGAATCGATCCTTTCTTAGAAAGATCCATGCTAAACCTCTTTAACATTTTATCTATGTATGTGGATTGGGAAAGACCAAGCAACCTTTTGGATTTATATAGATCCAGATTACCAAAATGTAGGTAGCTTCTTCCAAGTCTTTCATGGAGAAATATTTTGACAGCCCTATCTTGATTGACTATAGGACCAGTATGTCATTTCCCATGAGTAGTATGTCATCCATATACAACACTAGGAATACGACGCTGCTCCCATTAACCTTTTGATATACATAAGGTTCATTTAGGTTTTGTGAGAAACCAAACTCTTTGATCGTTTCATCAAATCGGATGTTCCAGCTCATGGATGCATGCTTTAATCCATAAATGGATCCTTGAAGCTTGCAGACCTTACTGCTATCTTTAGATGTGAAGCTCTTTGGTTGAATAATGTAGACATCTTCAATTAGATTTACATTAAGGAACACTGCCTTCACATCCATTTTTCATATCTCATAGTCGTAATGAGCATTAATGGAAAACAAGATCTTAATGGATTTAAGCATAGCTACTAGCGAAAAGGTTCATCAAATTGAAAACCTTGTCTTTGACGATATCCTTTCACTACTAAGTGAGCTTTGTTAGTTATCACATTACATTCCATATCGATCTTCTTCTTGAAGATCTATTTAAACCCAATGGGTTTTATCCTTTCAAGCGGAGACACCAAAGTCCACACTTGGTTCTCATACATGGAATCCAAATTAGATTTCATGGCCTTGAGCCGTAGTTTTTATTATAAACTCTTTAGAACTTGCTCATAGCTCGTGGGCTCATAATCTTATACTAGCATCACATCATTTGTATCACATATGAGAAATCCATATCTCTTAGCAGTGTGAATCACCTTAGTAGAACTTCTAGGAGCTTGTGTAACTACTGGTTCTAAATTTTCCTTAGTTGGAGGCATGGCAAGCTCAATGTCCATGGGCTCAGAATCAATCTGTTGGTCTATTTATGGTTCTTGAACTTCCCCAAGTTCAATTCTACCCCAACGATCTTCTTTTAGAAGAAACTCTTTCTCTAAGAAGATAGCATGCCTTGAAACAAATATCTTTTGTACCATAGGATTGTAGAAGTAATATCCTTTAAACTCTCTAGTATATCCCATAAATAGATACATGTCAAACTTAACATCCAATTTGTTTGACATAGTCCTCTTCATATATGTTGGACATCCCCACACTTGCATGTGTGAAAGAATTGGTTTCCTCTTACTCCATATGTCAAATAGGGTGGAATCGATTGATTTTGAGGGCACCTTATTTATCACATAAAACAATAGCCTCTAGTGCGTAACCCCAAAATGACTTGGGTAGGTCTACTAGGGTCATCATGGAATGAACCATGTCTAACAAGTTTCAATTTCTCCTCTGCAACTCTATTGTGTTGTGGAGTATAGAGAGGAGTCCATTGAGATGATATCCCATTATCTCTGAGATAACTTTGAAACTCTTAGCTTAAGTATTCTCCACCTCAATCTGGTTGTAGTGTTTTAACACTTTTTCAATGGCTTCAAACTTGTACTTCATCAAGTACACATACTCGTATCGTGTGTGATCATCGATAAAGATAATAAAGTATAGGTATCCATCTCTAGCTAGTGTTGTCATTGAGTTGCATATATTGGTATGTTTCAGCTCTAATACATCACTCGCATGTGCACCTTTACCATTAAAGAGCACTTTTGGCATCTTGCCTAATAAGCAAGACTCGCACATGTCATATGATTCATAATCAAATAACCCTAAGTCACTAGAATTGTGTAACTTAGTCTCATGTGGGCCTCGTTTATATGGCCCAAGAAACAATGCTAGATATACAAGGCCTTTAGGTTATCTATTTTAAGTCTCTTTGTATCTATGTCATAAATCTCATTTATGTTATCTAGAATATAAATTCTATTAACACTATTTGCAGAAAGTTAGAATATCTTCTCAAGATAAACTTAACAACTATTGTTATTATTAATGAAAATTTCAAAACCTTATTCTACTAAAAAAGAAGCTGAAATAATATTCTAAGATAAAGAGGGAATAAAATAACAATTATGAAGTTCTAATACTAAGCCAGAAGACAAATCTAAGACATATGTTCCTACAGCTGATGTAGCAACCCTTGTTCCATTCGCTACTTGTAGGTCCACCTCGCCTTTGATTAGCCTCCTACTATTCCTTAGTCCTTATACATCAGAATAGAGATGTAAGCCATAACCAATATTTAATACCCATAAATGGTTATTGGAAATATAGTAAACGTAAACCTCTATAACATCAATACCTAAGGTAGAAGCTTTTGTGGGCTTCTTGCTCTTTAGAGACTCAAAATGTTTTTGGAAATATAGTAAGCTTAAACCTCTATAACATCAATACCTAAGGTAGAAGCTTTTGTGGGCTTCTTGCTCTTTAGAGACACAAAATGTTTCTGGAAACAGAGTAAGCATAAACCTTTATAACATCAATACCTAAGGTAGAAGCTTCTGTGGGCTTTTTGCTCTTTAGAGACTCAAGATACACCTTGTAGTTTCTCTTCCAATGCCCAGTCTTACTGTAATGCAAGCAAGTCCTCTTGGAGCATTTTTCTTTCTATCACATTGCATTGATATCCCTTCTTTGATGTTGCACTGAGATAACATTGTCAATATCCCATATTGTCATGTGGAAATTTGTTTCTCAAGCATATCCCTTAAATTAAGGATGATTCTCCAATATCAAAGTCTGAATTCTCGAATGGAATATTCAGTGAATATTCAAAAATTGGGCTAGAAAAGTGAATAAGGGTTAAAATGTTAAAAGAAAATGTATTAAGGACCAAAATGAAAAATATAAAAGTTCTAAAGGATGAAAATGAAAGAATAAATTACACAAAATGATAAAGAGATATTAGGCAGTTAGAGACCCAGAAGTGAACCATAGGGTTGGTGACCAAATCTATGTTAAGCCATTCTCCCTATATAAAGGAGATGTCCATGCTTGGAGAAGGTTTTCAAGTAGAAACCTTCTGAGTGATAAACGCTTGTGCTTAAAAATCCTTCCAAGTGAAAGATTAATCAATAGAAATCTTAAAAACAAGTAAGAGTATGCGGATTCACTAAAGAGATCAAAGGAATCACACAGGTGAGTGGCAGATCAAGGATTCTATCCATTTGTATGAAAGAAAAATCGGCAAGACTTTGTTCTATTCAAGCTCCCCTACTCCAATTGTTCCAGAAATAGGTTAGTTAACATTTTCCTAGCTTGTATTGGGTGATGGGGTGAATAATAGGACATGTATGCATATTTGAGAGAGATCGATGAATGTTGAGGTCGTCATGTTAAAGTCCCAATTTTGATGAAAAAAGTAAATGTGTGCTTGTTGTTGATGAAATGGACTGCAATGTGTGTATTTATGTTAGGAAACACCAAAATTGTTTTACATGTTGAATCGACAAAAGGTTTTGGGTGTTTTGAAAGGAAATGCAGAAAATGCTACCTATGGGTTAATGATGAACAAATTTCATGCAATGTGATTTTTAATGTTGTGTTAAATGTCAAATGTTGATGCTTTGTACCTAATTGATGATGATAGAAGTTAATGAAGGCATTTTAATGGAAAATGCGAGTTTAACAGGATTTGTTAAACTGGAAATGTAAGAAGCCGGTTTTGACCTTCTAGTAAAGCCCAGTTTCTAGTAGTTGGAAGAGAAATCTAATCATCGGAACTAAGCTTCTGACTGAGCATAATAGGTAGCCAAAGTATGCCACTGAGGCATTTCATGACTTGAGAAAGAATATAATAAAGTAATTAAATAATGATACTGAGACATCATTTGAGTAGGTCAATGGTATAGCTTGGTAGTCGAAGGATGTAATCGAAACATCATTCGACTAGGCAATGTAAAATGGCACCAAAGGATACTAAAGAAGTATCGTTCAGTTAGAGTTGTGGTTCGGTAACTGAGGGATGTAGTAAAGGCATTGTTTAGTTGGATGAGGGAAATGGCTCGAGAACCGAATAAGAGTAAAAGGGTTGAATCTGTACCCTTCGGTTTTGAACCAAATTACCAAGAAAAATCAAATAGTAGCTTTTAATTAAGTATAAATTATGAAATGATTTAATGTTATGTAGGATAAAAATGGTTTAAATGGCTCATCTTTAATCCTAGGTCCACCAAAATGTAGGACTAGACCTCAAGAATTAGAGGCAACAACAAAAGGATAAAGATTAGTGAAGACACTAATTGTCCTTGTGAGTTAATGCTAAATTTTTATGATGAATGACATGGAAAATGAATTAAATGTTTACAACATTCATATGCATCATGATGTTAGGTTGCTTGTATTAGACTTATGAAGTATGATGCATTGCATAATATTGTTGATTTATGATGATATGGTGATTTATGGATGAACTATAGACTTAATGAAAAGAATGATGAATTGTCTGAAATGATGATGTGATGGAAGGTAAGGTAACACCAAGATGAACGAAAGAAGCTTCTTGGTATAAGTATATGGTAAGTTCAAATAACCAAAGGATGCATTTATCACTATGCTTAAAGTAACAATGGCTTAAGAGCTGCCACAATAGTCTAGGTTTAATGAAGACCTTAGGAGCATGATTTGGGGTGTCCGAGTTGAGAAGTCTATGGGGACATAATCACTTTATGTGAAAGTTACGTGAATTGTTTGACGTTGATGCATACACGAGCATGAAAGTTAATAATTTTATGAATGAATGAATGATTTCTGTTTCTAATCACCTAAGCTATTCAAATAGTTTACCCTTTTTATATGTCCTTCTTCCTTTCCCTCTCCCTTTACCCATTTTTCTTATGTATGCTATAATGGCTAGAAAAGATGAGATAATATTGGATAAGATTTATGTGTAGTTGCTACTGGCCCTAGGAAGTGGCCATGTAATAATGTTTAAAGATGATTGTAACATAACTATTTATGAGTAGGCATAGGATTATATGGTCGTCGTAGTTAATGATGTATGATTTAACCGAATTATGATGGAGATACGCATCTCTCATATATATGCCTCATGCCATTATAACACTCGATACTTTTCTAATGTTGGAATCCGAGTTCTTGAATGAAATATTCGTGGAATATTTAGAAACTGGGCAGGAATAATGATTAGGGTCTAAAGTGTAAATTTAAAAATGTTTAAAGGTTAAAAAGCAAAGTTAAAAGTGTTTAAGGACTTAAATGCAAAAGTGGAAGATTTAAAGGACTAAGTGAGAAATTAAGTGAAGTGGCACAAAAATACAGATTTAGGAATCCAACC
Organism: Cnidoscolus chayamansa; assembly: GCA_948266635.1. Lineage (NCBI taxonomy): Eukaryota > Viridiplantae > Streptophyta > Magnoliopsida > Malpighiales > Euphorbiaceae > Cnidoscolus > Cnidoscolus chayamansa. The sequence goes on along the minus strand of CAOGCB010202984.1, from coordinate 732 downwards.
AAAGGTTTGGATTCCCAATCCTAAAATTGAGCCACTTTAACTATAAAACTGAGATGACAAGATGGACAATAGTTTTGGAAGCTCAAAATTTTTTCTCTCACCCTCAAAGCAATTGTGTACTAACGATTGAATAAGAACTCACTATAGTCTTAAAGATAACAAGTAAAAGAACAAGTTAAACCATAGAAAGGGTGTATATTTGTCATAAGAACGAAAGAAATCAAACCAAAGTGAGTGGCGGATCAAGAGATCGTGCCATTCGAACAAGAGCACCAATGTGACCTTGAAGGATTCAAGATCCCTCTACAATAATCGCCTCTTGAAACATGTTAGTTAGCCTTTTTCTGATTTTTTCGATGAAATAGGGTAATTTTAGGTGTATGAATGATTAAATGTTGAGATGTTCATGTTTTTAAGATGAGTATTGATTTGTGACGATTTTGACGATTTGAGATAATGCATGTTAGTTTAAGTAAAGATAATGAAAATGTGAAGCTTGATGTTAGAAAACACCATAAATGATGTTGCATGTGGAATCAACAGTCAATTATGGGTGTTTTGAATTGGAATTTGAAAAAATGCAAGTTACAATTGATGATGAACTAAAATTATTGGAAATGTAGTGTTTGATATGTATATGTTATGTTGAAATGTTTTTGATGATGTTGTGAGTATATATGTTAATGAAATAGGTAATAGGATGTGTTTTGATGTTAAAATATGAGTTTAACA